>BHFT01012195.1:0-17456 GCA_004320025.1 Laticauda laticaudata
ACTTTTGAGAGCGGATAACAACGGATGGAACATTTTCTCGTCCGCTGTGCCCTTTTTACATACTTTTTGCATCTGTCAGCCAATGTGACAGGGCCTTAAGGAGAAACTTTCTGACAGTGAGAACATCAACCAATGGAACAACTTGCCCTCAGAAATTGTGGGAGCATTATCACTTGAGACTTTCAAGAAGAGATTGGACTGCCATTTGTCAGAAATGGTTAAGGGGGGTTGGACTAGATGACCTACAAGGTCCCTTCCAACTCTGATTAGCTGTTATCTGTAAATGCCATGTTCTGTTTTGATTACTGTTTCCTTTCCTTTCAGTTCTCTCATTGAAAGATCTTCAATATTGAAAAGCCATGTGGTGCTCCAATTATTTTAAGTAGGAACTGATAACAATTCAGGAAGGCTGTAAAATATATCAATATCATAACTGTTTTTGCAATAATAATTTTCTGTTTAAAAGGAGGATATTAGTACAACTAGAGAAAAAAGTAAATTTGTTAACTAATCAAGTTGAGATTTTATTCAGCATTCACTCAATAGTCATATATTTGTAAAAATTATAAAAGCAAGATATAAATAAATAAATAAATAAACAAACAAACAAACAAACACTTTCATTTTTTCAATTTGGCTAAACCACCCCACCTTATTTCCTAATTTTTAGATGGAAATTTAATAATTGCATAATAATTCAAGCTGTTAATTTAAAAAATCCCATAATAATCCCAAGGACATGCTGGAGATTCAGAACAATATAGCTCATCATACTTTGAGAATATTGCATGTTAGAAAAGTGGGAATCACATGAAAAGTTTAACTGTAATGAGATTATGAACTATTTTCGTAACTTTTCTGATATATAGAGATACTGACAATAAATAAGTTAAAATTCATAACTTGACTTAAAACATAAATGTTAAAGCTATGCAGAAAATTTCAAGCAACAATAAGATATATTTTATTATTTATATAGCATCATTTACATTTGAATTTCACAGCATGCAAAACCTGAATTACATGTTAATATGTTACATTAACTATGGAAGGAATAAAATGAAAAGCAATATAGAAAAAACTTTTGAATTACTTTCTGAGGTGGGACTCAGTGAAGGCACTGAAGAATCAGTCCTAATACATTTTAATTGCAGTTCTTTTGAATTAATTCTATTTAAAGTAGGTGCTCAATTTATTCTTAGACATCCACATTTTCATGATGGCAGAGCATAGAATTTTTTTTTAAAAAAATTACTATAACTTTTCTAGCTCTTCCAAGATTATTTCTAATTTTAATACTTTTGATCTGCTATGCCAATACATAATGAAGTTTCTGAAGTGTATCTTCCAGAACTGGGAGGACACTCAAATGAATTTATATTTTTAAACAATTAACAGAACTGATCATTCAATAATTCTTTAATCTATACAAAGCCTTGCAGTTTCATCTCAAATTAACTTATTTAGGAGCAATATTATCTTTATGAACCCTTAATGATAATTGAATGATATTATATATTTCTTCCTTGAAAACTGAACAGCTATGTTTTAGGTGAAAATTGTGGAGAAGCTCAAAACATTATTGAATCATTCTGTGTCTATGTTTAGTTCCATCTGTTAAAATAAGAACATGCTTATAAATGAGTCATATGCATGGGGATTCTTTGTTTATGAGTATTGCTCAGGTGTGTTCATTGGAAAAAAGGCATTCATTGGTAGTTCGATTTGATTTATTCCCACTCCTTCTTATAGAAAGAAGGTAAAAAAACAGACCCTGAAATATGGTGTCTTTGTGCAATAGAGATTTGTTTTGATTTATACATTTATTTGTAAAGTGGAATAGAATTGTAGGTGATGAATTCTAGATATAGACATCTATTGGCAAGGTATTTGTATTTCCACATCCCAGATGTAAAATTGTCCATGTACATATGTTATGTAGATAAAACATTTATACAATCTGAAAAGAAACCAGAATATGTGTTATAGATTTGGGAGTAGAATATAGCCATACACGCACATACACACCCACAGAAACACACACACACATTTATACACATATATACATATATGTGCACATTAATTATTCATTAGAAATTGCTAATTGGGCAGAAAGGGCATATCTGAGAAGTCTTTGTGGACTTTAGGTTTGGAAAAACATTTCTTAGCTTTTACCTATTTCTGATTCTGTATCTTAGGTTTGAAATATTGTATCATGTTGATTGAAATCTGAGGTGTGGAATTCAAGGCCTAGCGGCCAGATTTGGCCTGCTTAGATGTCTGTGGCCCTCCCGATCTCTGTTTTTGCTGGAAGAGGGTTGCAGGAGGCCATTGCAGCCAAAAATGGAGGTCGGGAACCTGTTTTCTCTGGCAGAGCTCTCAGGCCACCACAGGCACCCCCAACACAAGTGATGTCATGCTGGTTACACCCACCCCTGGACCCCCAAGTCAAACACAACCCTGATGCAGCCCACAATGAAATCAAGTTTGACATCCTTCTAACTTTATCTATAGGCGAATTCAAATATAGAGGACTGAAGGAGGTTTTGATTTTATGTAAGTATTATCGGATTTTATCACGAAATATGGAACTTATGCTTTGTTCCATTAATTTCTGCACATTTTATTTTTATTGTAAAATTCTTTGTGCTTATATGCATAGAACCTCATATGCAAAGGATGGATGCAACTTTCTTGGCTTTGGGTAACCACCAAACAAACAATCACTGAAAATATAGCCACCAGATATTGAATTTTAGCCACAAAAGATGCTTTTACTTCTCTGCAATGGGAGTTTTACAAAGAGGACCTTGTCAATCAATCTTACGTGCAGCTTTTGTGATATTGGAAAAGAAGAACATTGTGTAAATTAAAGATGGTGCACAGTCTAAGTATTTGTGGATTAATCTAAATATATACAGCATCCTTCTGTATACAGTGTATTTCCCTATTATAGCAAGTGGAATATTAAATGTTATTATTAAACAATTAAAGCATTAAAGAAAATGTGTATTTTTATGTAACTTTCCCGAACATTTATTTCTTCTTTATCTTTTACAGAACTATTATAAATATTGCTTCAAAAGGGTTTTTTTTAATATACAGAATGTTTAATAGAACTACTTCAATGTATTTTTCTCAATCATAAATATTACTCAACCATTATATATGCTATTTTCTGTGAAAACTTTGACCTGAGAGCAAAGTATGTTAATATACCCCAAACATTATGTCACTCTATGATAAATCAATTTGAATTAGATAATATATCTATTACTCTTAAAATATATCCTTTATAGATTTCTTTTACAACTTTAGAACTTTTAAATCCAATCAGGCTTTTTGAGTAAGCTGCAAAGGAATTCCTGAAACCATTGCTTCTACTGACTAGTTTCTTCCTTGGCCACTACAGGAGTTCAAGACATAAAAATTTCTGTGGAAATTATAGCACAAAGCTCTTCCCAACATTTCCATTATCATCATAACAGGCAAATTACTCAGCAAATATCTAAGAGGCAATTTTGTTTTTTAGACCAAAACAAGAAAGCAAACAAAATAAAAATAAAATAATGTAAAACCTTACATATAATATAAAACCTTAAATATAAAATTTGATATAACCTTAAGTAGCCACCAATATCCATTTTATTTAAATTAAAAGTTCTATTTAAAGTAGATGGATTACTTGCAAAGCTCTTTCACATTCATAAAAAAATAGTTAATATGCTTGAATGAATGAATGATGTGTGCCTTAATGAGAAAGCTTGCTGTCATGGGAGCTAATATAACAAATGGATTTTACTGACAACTTCTAGTAGAACAGTTTTTAAGCCTTGGGAATATGCATAATATTAAGATTTTGGGTAATGGTGTTCATAAATGAAAGTTTAGCAATTTCTTTAACTGAAAAGTATTATATTTGAAGCCTATTGAAATTTTTCCTGGAAAGAAAATTCTATTTGTGATGTTTAACTGCAGCTACTAAACTAACAACAGATTATGAACGTCTTAAATAAATAAAGCCAAATTAAAATGAAGGACCTATACACATATTACTTGCTTAGTGTTTTTTTAGTACCTTCTATTGGGACATATTTTCTCTAACTGTAGATAAATGATAGGTCACTCATGTCATTATTTCCTTTTTGATCACAAGAAATAGACAAAATAAATTAATTATACAGAAGTTCTCCTGACATAAATGTATTGTCATATCCTGAGAAAATTCTATTCTGCTTGAGCAATTCTCTTTAATTATTTAAAGAATGCCATGCACATAGAGGATATGGTTAAGAAAAGTTTTCACCTGAAAAGTTTTCACCTTTCTCATGTGGGAGACAAAATCTTAAAAGTAAATAATAGAATAGAATAAAATAGAATACCTTTATTGTCATTGCATTTCATGAATACAATGAACTTTGAAAGTACTCCTGCACAATGTCCCAATCATCACATCACAATCATACAACAAAGTATTTAACAATTAAAATAATAATAATAGGACTAAGTCAAAAATGCACTGTTTGATTCAATACAATTACTGCCTTGGAAAAGAAACTGTTTCTCAATCTATTAGTCCTCATTTTAAGACACCTATAACACCTCCCTGANGAAAGAGAGCAACCAATTATTTTTTTGTGCTGTGTTTATAACTCTCTGGAGCATCATGTTATCCACTACAGAACATCCAGCATACCACACTGTTACACAGTATGCCAAAATGCTCTCAATGGTAGAACAGTAAAAAGTAACCAGCAACTTCTCACCCAGACCACTCTTTTTTAGCAACCTCAGAAAGTGCAGGTGCTGTTAGGCCTTCTTTGCAGTGGCCATAGTGTCAACCAACCAAGTAAGGTTTTCTGAAATACGACTTCCTAGAAATTAAAAGTATGAACTCTTTCCACATAGTGTGGAGTTTTTGAAATCAATGTCAACATGATTCCAGGAAATTTATTCAATAAATAGATGAGTTGTCTCAGCATACCAAATGAAGTGATGAGAGAAAATAAAATAAACTATTTCAGAGAAAGGGGTAATGACCCTAGCATGTCATTCAGTCCTTTGAATCACAAATCAACAATAAAGACCCCCAGAGACTATGTCCCAAGACTCAAAGTTAGAGGAGAAGCTGGGGATATCCAGCTATCTAGTTGATGGGAGAACTGGCACCGGGACAAGTGTGGCTTACAAAACTAAAATCTTGATATCTTAAAAAAGTCACCAAAAATTGTGGAGAAGGAGATGGATTATTTTAAGAAGTCTGAAATGGTTTTTATCTAGCTGGTTATTCTGGCACAGATACAAGATTTCATTCCTCAAGAAAAGAATGTATTGTCCAGATTTTGTTGCTGTTGTCCCCATTCATAAGAAGAGGAAGGTGAAAAGGCAAAATACAACGGGTCCCTCCTTCAACATCATCTATCTGAGCTCAAAGAGAAAGGTTTTGTTTTTGTCAAGTACAGATTCAATCCATACTCAGGAGATTTAATCAGGGTTTCATTCTGTTCCCTCAGGGGAACATGACATGGACTTGACATAGTTACCTTGCAGCTTAATTTCAGTTATTTCTCTCTCTTTTAAAATGGTGATTACAGCCTGGAATATAGGAAAAATGTTATCCTATTGCTGTATGAATTGATTGACAGCTTGTCTGGACCAGGGGTCTCCAACTTTGGCCATTTTAAAACTTGTGGACTTCAACTCTGGGAGTCTGGGAGATGAAGTCTGGGAGTTGAAGTCCACAAGTCTTAAAGTGGCCAAAGTTGGAGACCCTTGGTCTGGACAATGTATAATGATAAGAGAGAGCTTGTTAATGCTAATTGACATCTGGTTTGTCTCATGAACTCCAGGCAACCTTTTTGCTTATTAACATCTTAAAATGTATGCCTCTTCTGTCGTCACACTTCATTTTAATGAACATGTGAGATGTTACGAGATGCAAATATGCAACATGTTTAACTACATGTAACTGCAAAAGTGAAGTTACTTTTGTCCTGTCCAATCATCTTTTCTCTTGCATTTTCTTTCATAACTTAACCATGAAAGGGAATGTAAGATGGGTTTCAAGGTTCTCCCTTTTCATAGAGAGATCTCTCTTTATCAGAGTACTCTAACAAATTGCTTTGAAATGATCTTCCAACTCGGGTTGCTAATTGAAAAAAGTAAACTGAGGCAGGATCACATTTGGCTATCTCTTTTTCAGGGAAACAGGCATGTAGTTGTTTTCCTACAAATTGGGACTGAAATGCATTTGCTCCATAGTTACATTTAGCTCTGCTTAGATGGAGTATAAATAGATCTTAGCCTTTTTAATTGAAAATCATTTTATGCTTTACCTATAGTTAAAAGCATGGTTAATAAAACATAGCTTTGGCAGCGAAGTATTGCTGATATGAGTGATTCTTTTCAGTAGTCCTTTGGGAAAACTAATATAGAATTTGAGCAGAGTTATTGTAATTCCTGGCAGTGCTATGCAAATATTTCAAAAGGAGTGATATGGGAATGGATACAGAGTATCTCTTTTTAATTTTTAAAGCAATCACATCATTTTTCAAGATTGCACGGCTGTTAGCATGTGCGTGTGCAAGAACAATCATTTTGCCTTATATTTTTTCAACTGTATTTAAAAGTTTGCATTTCCTTAATGTATGATTATGCCTCCTTCTCTTTTTCGGACATATACTCAGACATTTACCTACACAACAACAGCAGTAGAACATTGCATGCAATCTTGTAAATAAAACAATATTTCAAATGCAACAGATGGGAAACATCTGGATATGAATTACAAGAAGAAGAATTACATGATGCCAAGCCAAATTCAATTTGTGATAAATCCTGCAGAAAAGACATTATACAACATGACATGGATGATGTATCAGGATTTTGCATGCAGCAATCAGAATGGCAGGTCAATATATATCAGCTAGACTGATTACTAGATACAGCATGCAAGACATAACAACTCTAATGATAGGATCACCATAGCTGTTCTGTATGGAACTTGGTAGGCTCCAAGTTCCCTATTTCAATTGGCTGAAAAAGCCATTTGCGGATTGGCTGTTAGAGAACCAATCCGGTTAGCCCACCAAACGGCGGGAACAGTTAAAGCGGTGTCATTGGCCACAAGCAGCAGGCAAGCTGCTATAAAAAGGGCTGCCGTGGTTTGGGCTGTTGTTCCATTACTATTGCTTTGCGAGTTTAATAAAAGAGTTTATTGTAGGAACCCAGTTTCACGTGCTTCTTTCCGGACGGAACAATAGCAGTATGAATAATGGTAATGATCGTAGACAACACTACTTAAGGAACAGAAATAATGACAAATATAACTGGGAGTACAACATGAAATTCAGAAAAGATACCACAAGTAACAGAAAAGATGGCTGCAACAGTATATGACATGAAAAGCCAAAAATGACAGGACACTGGATTCAATTATTTTAACACTTCTCCCTTCCTGATTTTTTATATTCTAACTAGAATTGTTCTATCTCATACCATATAATCTATGTCATGGGTGTCAAACTCATGTCATCATGGTGGTCATCACGTGACATATCAGGACTTTTTCCCCCTTTGCTAAACCAGGTGTCATGCCCCTGTCAGAATCTGACTCAGAGGAAGAAGCAGAACAGCTGACAGGGAATGGGAGTATGGCTCCATTGGCTGTGGAAGAAACTGGGGAAGGGCAAAATCTGGCTGGGCAGAGCAGGGAAGAACAAGAGCAAGGGAGAAAGAATTCAGAGGAAGACCCAGGCCCACCCACTCTTAATCCTAAGGCATGCAGGGAGGAATGGAGAAGGGAGCAAAGTGAGTTGCATGGCTTACAGAGGAGGAAAGGGCCCTGATTCCCTTCCTTAACTACAGCTGGGATCACAGTGTATAAAAAAGGAAGCTGCATGCAGCAAGCTATTGAGAGCAAACGTGAATTTATCTTGTGTTCTGTGGTGGCTTATTTGTGTTGGCATCTTCCCCACAGTATAAGTTTTGCCGTGCTTTCAAGTCTGAAATTCCTTCTCCTGTCCTATCAAGCTAATTACTTCAGCTTGGCTTGTTTGTGTTTTTTAGTTACAGTTTGTATGTAGCTTGTTTTAGACTGAATTTTCTACAATTAAAGGCTGTTCCAGGGAAAGTTTTTCTCCAGCCGAAGGTAACCCGGACATTGAGGTCAAAGTTGGAGATAATAAAGGGACTCTTTTTACTTATTTGACTGTGCTGCCTTTGTGCCCTGCCCCAGGTCATCACACCAGGCATGAGCATGGCCAGCACATGATGCATTCAGCCCACAGCCTGGGAGTTTGACAGTCCTGGTCTGTGTAAATGAAAGTCTACTATTGACAGCAACTGGATTGTACTTTTTATTGTTGGTAGTCATGTTCATTGTTTCTGTTGCTACTTTTTGCTTATGACGGTTTACACTTCATTAAGAAGGAAGGCTTTCCAGATGTCTAGGTACACTCCTCAAGATTTCCACATTGTGGGGCTTCTGTTAGTAATAATTCAACAACATGGGACAGTTCATTTATTTTCTACTCCATCCTCTTTCATTCTAACACTCTAAAGCAGGGGTGTCAAATTTGTGGCCCGAAGCCTGGATATGTCATGTGCTGGCCTCACCCCTACCTGGGTGAAATAAGTCAATTAGTTAAGGGGAAATAAGTCCCGATACATCATGTGACACTGCCATGATGATGCAAGTTTGACACCCCTGTTCTGAAGGAAGAATAAATGAGTTATTGATATTATTTACCATCAATTGCAGTATAATTGCCGACAAAAATAATCAGTTCTAAATGGAAATGTTGAAAACATTTTGTTAGAATAAAACTCTAAAAAGCATGATGCTTCAAAGTAATTTTTGACTTGAGTTGCTATCAACAGTCTTATTCAGAGATAAATGCTCAAGACTATGAGTTGTTCTTGATCCGTCATTAATCAATAGGGAAAATTTAATTAAGAAAATGGTTGAAGCAACATGGCCAGATATTCACAATGTAATTCTTGAAATTCTGAAAGTAAGAAAATCTGAGATTAAGGGAAACATAACACAAGGGAAATCTGAGTATAATGGAATGTATATTTCTGATGTCAACACAGTGCTTTTTAATAAATAAGATTTGATTATAGAAGAAATAAAAAGGAATCAAATTGTACATTAAGTTTCGCAATAATCTAAAAAGAAAAATGTCATATGTAAGAAATGAAAAGAGGGATGGCCTGTCAGGCTGCCTGATCCTTGACACTTATTCAGGAAATTCAAAGCTCACAAAGAGATGAGTTTGAGGCAAGATTTTAAAGGATTTTATTCTTCAGATATGATCATGATAGGAATTCAAAAAGAATAGTATCTGTTGCTCAGTAAAGATTTTTTTTAAAATATATACTAGCCACCTCAAAGTGACTCAACTCCTGTTTCAGTCTAATATTATTTACAAAGAGAAATTGTACCAGGCAATTGAAATTTTAGACTGAAATTATTTTAAATCTTCAGAGCTGTATAAATTACACCTTAGTATACTGAAGAAACCTATTGATGGCATAGTTGATCTTTTATACCCTATCTGATCCTGGAGAATAAATGAATTGGCAGATAATGGAGTATGATAAACAATGTTCCTGAGACCGAAATGGCTTAAAATGAAGGTAGAAGGAATCACAATTCAGACAATTTAGCTAGTTATCTGGGCAGGAATCTGGGCAGATTCTAAATTAGATTGTAGATGTCAGGATTCTGGCAGTTGCTCTAATTAAATCATGAGTCTAGAACCAAGCTTCAAAAACTTGAATAAAAGAATTTATTACAAGTGAACATGCTGGCATGACCTGTGTGAAGCTGATTCTGAGACACATAATTCACTGTCACCCTTGATCCTGGTTTTCCCCACTCCTCAGGGTGTATAATAATTCATATTCTCCAACAAAATACATCCATAGCCAAGAGTTATCAATCATGTTCTCCAATTAGAGATTTGTGCAGCAGAAATTCTGGAAGTTAGTTATAATCTTAGTTATAAGAATGGAATGCACTTTTGGTTCCAAAACAGCTGCACTGCTCTTTCAAATTTCTCTCCCCGCCCCCTTTCTGTTCATGGTAACTCTAATAGGAATAGAAATATTTTATTAGTTGACATTACATTGATATGTAAAGACCTTGAAACAACAATTAACAGAAATCAGTTTATTTATTTATTTATGAAAAATTCATTTTGCCAGACAAACATAATTATATTCTTCTGATCTGACAATTTTCTTAAGGGAATGTCATATTCAGCAAGTATCTTGAGTTCAACAAAGCATTTAACATTCTGTTTGCCTAGGTAGTAGGTGTAATAATATGTAAATGGATGCATAATTGGTTCTACATAAAAAGTTATTGTTAATGGTTTCTTATCAAATTGGAATAATAGCAATAACAATAGCATTTAGACTTTTAGACCATTTCATAATAATTTTACAGCAATGTTCTAAGCTGTTTACAAAGTCAATACATTTCCTGCAACAATTGCGGGTTGTATACCAGTTATACACTTTCCTGGACCAACAATCCCTACTCACAGTCACTCATGCCCTGGTCACTTCCTGTCTTGACTATTGCAATGTGCTCTACATGGGGATGCCCCTGAAGAGCATCTGGAAGCTCCAGTTGGTGCAAAATGCAGTGGACTGCATGGCTTTGTGCAGACCAGAGGTGGTATTCAGCTAGTTCACACCGGTTCTGGCGACCTGGTAGCAAAAATTTTGTGTGGATCATGGAACTGGTAGCAACTTTTGGCTGGCCACATCTCTGAACTTGAACATCTGAACATCTCTGATGTCTGAACATCAGAGATCTCTGAACATCTCTGAACATCTCTGAGCTTGTATGGTTGCCTGACGGTCGCTTACCCCTTCCAGCTGCTTGATGCTCGATGCTCAAGTTACTCATCTTTTCCGGCTGCTCGAAGCTCGCCCACCCACTCCCACCCTATATATGTTGCCTTTGCCACATGGCCCAGCTAATCACCTCCAGTTGCCTTGTTGATACCTGGTCAGCTCACCAAAGGTAAGCAATGCATGCTGCCTGCTGACCCTTTGCCATGGGTTGGGGGCTCAGGCCCCAGGGTTGTGCTATTGCCTGAGTCTCTGGAACCACCAGCTGCCTCAGCTGGGTCAGGGAATGTGTGATTCCCCAGCTCCAGCCTTGTCCCAGAGCCGCTGCCTGCTCACCACCCACTCTCCCTTAAGCATGATATGTAGCCCATTTTCCCCTCCTTTAGAGGCCCAGGCCTGGCCCAGGGCTGAGAGCAAATGGGCTCACCACCAGCCTGCATCTCACCCACCCTCACCGTGGCAGAAAATGAGCAGTGGGGGGCAGCATCACTGCTACAGGAGGCAGCCCCGGGAGTCCCCACCTTTCCTTTTGGAGCACATCAGAAAGATGTTCCTCCTGTGTGGAGTCAGTTCCTGCACAGCCCCGCCTCCCAGAAGAGCAGCAAGGTGGGGAGGAAGGAAAGCTCCAGCCTTCCCGTTCTGGCTCACAGCTCTGCTATCCTTGCTCTTCCAGGTTCTGGCATTCTGGCCGGCTCAGACATGGGGCAGTTGACTGCCCAGCTAGCAAATGCTGCCTTACCCACTACTCCTGCCTCCGCCAAGGGCCAAGAGAGCAGTGGTGGTTCACTTGTGCAGCCCCGCCTCCCAGAAGAGCAGCAATGGCAGCCACACAGGGTGAAAGACAGGAGCAAGAGCCACCACTTCTGGGGTCAAGGGAGTGGTGGTGGTTCAAACATGCAGCCCCACTGCCCCAGAAGAGCAGCAGCAGCGGCAGGCATGGGACAAAAGGCAGGAGTGAGAACCACCAATGTCGGGGCTGAGCGGGATTCAGCAGTTCTCGCTCCTGTTTCTTGCCCTGTTGTGGCAACCACTGCTGTTCTTCTGGGACAGTGAGGCTATACAGAAGCTGACTCCACATGGGGGAAACGTTTGTCTGGCACTGGGGTAAGAAGCATGCTGCTCTGGGAAGCAGTTGTGCTCTGGCAGAAGTGGGGGTGGTGGGTTTCCCTCTGGCTTGTCCTTGGTGGCGGGTTGGAGAGGTGCGTTTCATCCCAGCCAGAGTTGGGGTGAAGCTCTCCCACCTGCTCCCCCCCCCAAACCCAATCTCTGGGAACGCCGACACCCCTTTCCTCTGATGCCAGGAAGGGACTCTGGCTTTCCAGCAGAGGGAGGTGGCAGAACCTGGAAGAGCAAGGGTAACAGAGCTGCCAGCCAGAATGGGTGGGTGAAGGCTTTTCTTCCTCCCCACCTTGCTGCTCTTCTGGGAGGTGGGGCTGGCAGGAACTGACTCCACGCAGGAGGAACATCTGTCAGATGCCGCAGTAAGAGAGCTCCAAAAGGAAAGGTAAGGACTCCCACTGGGCTGCTTCCCATAGCCCTGCCGCTGCTTCCCACCACCACCATTGCCACCACCACTGCCGCTGCCACTGCTGCCACCCATGTGCTCCAAAAAGGAGGCTTCCCATAGCTGCACCATCCCCTCTGCCCCCGCCACCACCATCTTCATGTGCTCCAAAAGGGAGGGCTGATGGATGTTCCACTGCTTTCTTTGTTGTTCTGCCACTCGCTGCTCTGGAGTTCGCCCAATAAATTCTTCCTAGACCAGGAGGTGTGTGTGTGTGTGTGTGTGTCATGAGAAAGAGGTTGGTGTGTGTGTGAGATAAAGACAAGGGAGGGATGGAGGGCAAGAAAGAGGAAGGGAGAGAAAGAAATAGAGGAAAAAAGAAAGAGAAAGAAAGAAAAGTAGAAAGGAAGGAAGAGCAAGAAAGAAAGGAAGGGGGAGAGAGAGAAAAAGAAAGAAAGCGAAAGAAAAAATAGAAAGAAAGAAATAGGAAGGAAGGAGGGAGAGAGACAGAAAAAAAATCTGTGCTATTATTTTTAAATGTTCCATTATTTATCATATATTAATATTTTACACTGTCCCTACACCCAGAGTGATTTTACTGACTTTCTTTTGCCCAGGTATTTTTCAGGGTTTACATGCTAATAGTCCAGAGCATAAATACATGTGTGTTTAACAGAGTTGAAAGGGACTATGGAAGTCTTCTAGTCCAACACCCTGCTCAGGCATGAAAAACTGAGAATGCCAAACTCTGAGCAGAGGTCCTGGAAATGGTGTAAGAATAACATTTAGAAGGGACTTGGGGGGGAACCCTATACCATTTCAGAAAAATGGCTGTCCATTTTTTTATTAAAAATCTCCAGCATTGAAGCACCCAAAACTTCTGAAGATAAGCAGGTCCACTGGTTAATTGTTCTCACTGTCTGGAAGTTTCTCATTCTTAGTTTGCTTCCCTCTCTGTTCAGTTTCCATCCATTGCTTTTTGTTTCCCTTCTGGTGCTTTAGAAAATACATGGCCCCCTCTTTATGGCAGCCCCTTAAAAGCCCGTTGCCTATCACACTCTTGGGCAAAGCATGTTAGCCATTTCCTCCTTTCAATGGTCCATGAAAGTACATCTATAATACATAGATAATAAAGTCAACAAAAGGTGAACAACATTTTTACAGAACTATAGGTATGTTGAAACTGGGTGTGACAAGAAATGGCTGGAAGGGGAGGGGTGAGGAACCCCTTGATGTGAGTGACATTGAGTTTGCCACACCCATCCAATCGCATGCCCACCCAGTCACATGACCACCAGACATGCCCATCTGGTCACATGACCACCAAGCCATGCCCACCAAATAAGCCACACCCACAGAATGGGTAGTAAAATTTTTTGAATCCCACCACTGGTGCAGACCCCAATGTTCACATGTATCATGTCTCCTGAGGAAGCTGCTGGTTGTCACCTTCAAAGCCCTTCATGACTTGGGACCAGGTTATCTGAGGGACCATGTCTTGCTGGTCAAATCTACTCAACTCATCAGAGTGGGGAGGCAGGGAATGTTGCGGGTCCCATCCCTGAGGGAAATACACTTGGTGTGACCCAGAAGAAGGGCTTTCCCTGTGCTGGTTCCCTCTCTCTAGAACATCAGTTCTCCAGAGATTAGAATGGCCCCTACTCTAATACTCTTCTGAAAGGCACTGAGGACCTGTTTCTGCCAGAGGACTGGGGAACCCAGAGCAGGATGCAGCCCATTAAATGGCTCATGTGATCTGCTGTCACCAGAGCGAGGGAGGAAGTTGGGGGTGATTTTGTTATTTTGTACTATATTATTATTTTTTATTATTTTTGTTAGTTTTTATTGTTTTTAATGTGGTTTTATATTTTGTAAGTCACCTTGAGTTGCCTAGGTGAACAAGCGGCAATATAAATTCAATAAATAAATAAATAAATCTGGGTCCTCATTTTACTGACCTTAGAAAGATGGAGGGTCAATCTTTAGGACTGAATGCCTAGCAGTGTGCTGAGTTAGCCTATCATATTGCATTCTAACCATTACGTCACCATGACTCCATTAGTCTTCATCCATAAAATTCTGAAACTGATTTTATTTTCTTCTTGTTTGTTTGTCTCTTTTTACAGTCTCAGTATGTCCAACTGAAATCCCTGTGCTTCCATAGTAACATTTGACCAAATATATTTCTACAGGGCAATGGAACTCTTGAGCAGCTGTTCATAAAACCATATATTTAGTTTACTGTCCTCAGTATGAATATCAACATGTCAATTTCTGCATATACCCTTCCTTGTGTTCACCTTATATATGAATGGTGGATTGTTATTAATTTTGCTTGTCATCTACATCATTTTCACTAGAACAACAAATTAGCTTTGAACTCCTCATATTTTGATAAAGATTTGGATTGTTTACCTGGAGTATCCAATATATAAGGCACAAGATGCATTTAATTCTGAAGCATCAGAATAATGCATCCTGTGAGATAGACAATATTATGTTATTTTTAGGAGTACTAAACTCATGCTTTGTGACTCCCTTAACCCTAGCTTTGCATTCTTAATCCTAAATAATTATTAAGCTAATTTCAGTTTCCTCTTCCAGTGACAAGTTCTGAATAGACACACATTCTCTCTATACATACACACATACACACACAGAGAGAGAGACAAACACCTACACATGAAAATAAGAAAAGCTGTAGCAATTCCAAGCCTATAAAGATCCAGCTCTTGACTAGGGTACACATGAAATAGACGTATTCAGGCTCAAATGTACCAAATTGGCTCTTCTTGGAAGCAAAGTCATTTCAAAATGTAATCTGAAATATAAATGTTATTGTTTGATATTTTAAGTTCCCCTTCAGTTGTACCAAAATATCCTATGCAATTATAATAAATTAGAAAATAAAGGCATGTCTATGTGATATTCTTGGCAAAACATGAAGTATTTATCCTGGAATGTTTATCTTCCTAGGATGATTCTCCTCCTCCTTTTAATTTCTGAGACCAATCTTACAACTTTGGAATTTCTGAATTAATCTATCATATCTCTCAAAATGCTCACCACATCTGACATGACATAACTTTGTAAGATTAGTCAAGAATACTGTTCTAGACTCTCTGGTCTACATCTAGCCCGTGGACCAGATGTGTCACATGCTAGCCATGCCCACACCCGATTTAGCGAAGTGGATGGGAAAAGTCCTGATATATCACGTGATGCCACCATGATGATGTGTGTTTGACACCCCTGTTCTAGACTGTGGGATCGAATGTATGGTGTGTTGTTGCTAGGAAGCTGACCTAGCTCTTACCTGGCTATCTCTTTATTCAAAGTTAACACATTTTTCTCATCCAAAATATTTTCAAACTGATCATTTAGTTGTATCATTTTCAATCTTTATGACAAGTTTTACATATTTTTAATTTGCTATTTATTATTCATACATTTAGTAACATGCCTATATAATTTTTGTTATTAAGAATATAATATGTACATAAATAAAATTAATATCACTGTACGAATATTAATTAAAACTGCTCAATTCAAGTGCATGAATTAATTAATTTAGCATGATAGCCAAGATTATAATTAAAGTCAGAGAAATCCATGCACATGATATTAGAGTTTCTCAAGTTGGCTGCATTTCTCACAAGCTTTCATACTTTTAACATCATTTTTAAATTTAAATATAAATTATAATTGTCACTGTAAGTAACACAATGGCATATACCCATTAAAACTTGTCAGATCAGGACCATCAATTTTAGTATCACTTTTCTACAAAAGGTCAATCTACTATATAAAATTATAGACACTATAAATATCATGAAAAATGAACTTTCACTTGTCAACATTCTTTAGAGAAATTTCCTTTGCTTCAAAAGCTGTTACATTTATATAGGCATAAAACTCAACTGACTTCAAATTTCTAGTTTCAAATGTATGACCTTGGGGCAAATCTCAATTTCTTTTTTAGTGCCAAATTTAAAAATATCTTCTATAGTTCACTTTTTTCTACATTTCTTTTTCTTCTTTTTCTTATGGTGTAATTTTATTTTTATATGTATCAAAGAAGTTTTTCATTTGACAGTTTTTCATTAAGCAGGATATAGTATGGTTTTAATAACATTTTTTTCAAACATCATGCATTTCATTTTTGTTTATTTTACTCAAATATAAAACTTATTTATCATGATATTCTAATATTTGGGAGTCAACATTTGTATTGACAATTTGTATTAAATTTTCCTTAAACGTAAAGAAAAATTATACTTGAGATAATAGAAACATATTTATATTAATAAAGTCTGGTAGCTTAGTCTTGACATAATATATAAAAGTTAAAGAGAATTATTACTGTTACTGTTATTGTTATTGTTATTATTGTTGTTGTTATTGTTATTGTTGTTATTGTTATTGTTGTTACTATTATTACTATTGTTATATTGATTAAAAACAAACATGGCAAGCCATTAAATAAACTCATTATATAAACCCATTGAATAAACAATATCTGTGATTATAGAGATAATTTGAATTCGATGGAAGAACACTATTAAAGAATCATCTTAGTTCATTATTATGTGGACTTTCAAAAATTTTAATAGATGTACTTTCCTTTTTTTTCTTCAAAAAAGCCACTGGCATCTCTTAAAGGAGCAATTTTAGATTGGTAAAATTAATTTAGAAAAGTTATTGCATTAATTTACTGCAATACTTCTGGTTTTTTAAAATATCTTGTTTTTTTTAATAATTACTCACAAATGAATTGTATTTTTAAATTTTATTACCCTTGGTAAGATGGGCAGGCTGATAAATATACAAATAATATTTCATTATTACCATGCAATTAAAAACATTACAACCTATTTAGTATTGGAGAACAACTAAAGGCCCTGTCACACTGCCCAACAGATGCAAAACGGACAAAACAGATGAGAAAAATGTTCCATCCATTGTTATCTGCTCTCAGAAGGGGCAAAAATTTGCATAACCAGAGTGGATAACACGGACGTGGGGAGGACGCAGGGCGGATGGAAAGCGGATGCGGAACGGAAGCCCAGCGGATGGAAGCAGA
>BHFT01012200.1:0-11597 GCA_004320025.1 Laticauda laticaudata
GGAGGACTATATGAATTGTTATAAAATAAACTAAGTAAAGTATAGTTATCTCGCAAAGTATGAATGAACAAAATTCCAGTCAAATGATTAATAATAATACTAAGGTATTCAATTTTTTGATTGATAATATGAGTTATTATGTAATGTAACTGTAGTTGAGACTATGAAATTAATGCACAAAAAAATTGTAAACCAACCGACACACTGGTTATATACTTATGGAAGAAAGCTGGATGGTTTTATGTTTGTTTGTTCATAAAAATCAATAAAACTTAAAAAATAAAAATAAAGCTTAGTAACATGGCACCAGGCTTGAAGTTTATTTAGATATCTGTGGCATGTACTAATTTTACTGCAATCCTGACAAGCTTGGGAGGGCAGAACCTGAGTCTCCTATATACTTTGTTGATTTGTCTCTCTTGTAGCCCAAATGTGCCCACCCACATTCCGTAGAGCTTAAATGAACTCTCTGCTAAAGGGTTTCACTTTATAAGCAAGAGTTGGCTGCTGATAATTACAGTTGCACTTTAACTATTTTAATTCCTCTAGGTGCTCTGGCACCCTGTCTGATTTATAACTCTGGGTTGCAGATTTTGCTGATGAAAAGGTATTCGGACAGAATGGTTTAAGTTTCCATAATGGCTGTGACTGTCATTGAACTTCAGTGTGTATTCCCTCATTTCTAATCTAATGATTGGTATTTACAGAAATTTTTTTAAGCAAAGTTTTTTGTACTTTTATACAGGCAATCCTCAACTTACAACAGTTTATTTAGTGACCAAAGTTACAATGGCACTGAAAAAGGACATGACCATGTATGAATTTTAGAGCTAAAACTGAATTTCTCCCTTTTCTTCCAAGAGAAGTTTCTTACCAGTTCTCTGAACTCCTGTTCTTTCAACTTTGAATCATTAACTGATGTTGTCTTTTGGGCTAGTTGAGCCTGAAACACAACATTTACACAATCTTCAGCCAAACATCCACATAGAAATTTTAACAGCAAAATTTAATCCTTTTGTTATTTGTTAGTATTGTAAGCATGAGAGGAAAATGCTTCACTGACATTGCTACATTAAAAACAAATATATTTGTGAAATCATTCTTACCTGAAGTTCTGCTATTTTTTCCTAGGGAATAAAAAAAGACAAAATTTATTAAACACTTTTTTTAATACAACAGAAAAAATTGCACAAGTATCTTGCACCCACATTTATGCCATTTTTTCATTGGTTAATATTTGATATATCAGGACCATATTGAAAAGCAATACTAATATATTATTGTCTCAATAATACTTCTGAAAAATCATTTATGTGAAATTATGAACCCAGCATATATCAGAAACCAACACTTTGGTGCCTTTTCATTGTACAAATAGCCAGTTCCACTGCATACTCAGTTCCAAATTCTATAATATAAATAATGAATTGTGCTCTACACAATAATTTGATATTTCATCACAATTTCTTGCTAAAATCTAAAAAATATTTCTGGGTCATATCTGAAAATTAACTTTCTCTCATATCTGTAAAACATATGCTTAAAACCTGTTAAAAACATGCAAGAGTTTCTTGTAATGATGTGAGTGGTCAGGATGCAAAATTTGACTTCCATAATGTCTCAGAAAAAACCACAATGCTATAATAATAAAGGACAAGATACTGTTTTTTGTCTTCTTAGCATAAACTTATTTGTAATAGATGATGCTAAAGTGTAATAGATTAAGCTGTTTGTTATTACTTTGAAGAACAAGAATGAGGGAGTGTTAATATCCATACTGGGTACAAGTTAGTACCATAAAATTAGTTGATTTAAGATTTGAGTAACTGTTCCCATTAATTTAAAGGGAAACTACTGATAAATCAAATAAATTAATTTTCAAACTCTAACACTTCCTGCATATAACACATGGCACCTAAGAATAGTTGTTTCTGAGCTTGGTGATGTTTAATCCTGTGTTTATTGATGGGATAATTTTCCCTCTTCAGCTTTGTTTGGAAGGGAAAAGGTTAACCTCTGCTCCTGAAAAGAAACTGGTTTGCGAAATCTAGCTAGTTCCTGTGTTTATTTATTCTGGTAATTGGTTTAACAACCAACAGCTATCGTTGTGATTTAATTATTTGTACTGTGTTTGTATTTTTTCCTGCCTCATGGTTTCTTTTTATCTGGGAAAGGGGTCTTCCTTCACTGCTTTAGTGGTATCTGGCATTGTCCTTTTGGGGTGTATTTTCAAGAGGCAGGATGTAAGCTTGGCACTGATTTTTTAAACTGCTTTTCTGGGGTGTGTGTGTGATCTTTCCTTAAATCTGGATGATTTCCTTAGGATATCTTGTGAGGTGAGTTAGACCAGCTGAGTCTTTAAGTGGTGCAAAATGGATCTAAGGATTGCTTCTCCTGGGAGTGCTCTTTCTGAAGAGCTTAAATGAACTCTCTGCCAAAGGGTTTCACTTTATGAGCAAGAGTTGGCTNTTGATAGTTATCATTGCATTTTAACTATTTTAATTCCTCAAGGTGCTCTGGCACCCTGCCTGATTTATAACTCTGGCTTGCGGGTATTTTTAATCTAATGACTGGTATTTAGGACAGCTTTCTGCAAAGCAAAGCAGCTTTTTGTATTTTTGTATAGGTAATCCTTGACTTACAACAGTTCATTTAGTGATCATTAAAAGTTACGATGACACTGAAAAAGTGACTTATGGTTGTTTTTCACACTCACAGCCATTGCAGCATCCTCATAATCACAGGAGGCCAGATGAGGAGAAGCACCCCTCAATGTAAGTGATGTCAAACTGGCCATGCCCACTCAGTCACATGACTACCAAGCCACGCCCCAGAACCGGTTGTTAAAAAATTTGAATCTCACCCCTGCTATAAGGAGGCAATGTCAATACTGTTTGATTTCAACAATTTGATTTCAACACATGTAATATCACTGTTTTGTGAGAAGTAGCTGCAAGTTACTTTTAGATGCAATCAAGTACTGGTTATCACCTTTAAAGTCATTTGGGCTGTAATGCCCAAGAGAGCATCTTCCAGTTGGTTCCACCCATCCAACTCAATCTAGCAATTTTGGCGTGTATCATAGGTCCCAGCAGCCAAAAAATATTGGCTGGCAGGAACTAGGAGATGCACCTTCTCTGTAGCCCCTACCTTCTGGAATATTCTCCTTTAGACACCAGGATGATCTGACCCTGTTGATCTTTTGCAAGACCATGAATTTGGTTGCATGCACACACCTGGGCATCTGAGTGCACTCAAGGCCCCATTTTTTTGTTATATACATGGCAATAGATGCACTTGGTGATTATATATGTTCTGTATTATTTTAATTGCTTTTAATTTGTTTTTGCATTTTATGATATATCTAACCCAAAGTCAATTGTTGAGATGAGTAAATATAGCAATCAAACAAATTAACAAACAAATAATATATAATAAGCAAACTGTGTTGCATAAGGCTGCAATAAAACTAAATATAAATACATAATGAAAAATTGGAAATACTAATATGTTTACCAACTTACTTCATCACCATTCCAATTTTCTTCATGTACCAATCTTTTTTTGTAGTCCTCTTGTAACTGCACCAGCTGTTCCTCCAATTTATTTACTTTTTTGGTCATTTCTTCTTCTCTGGCCTTAAAGTAAATATTAATAAATCCCTCATGTATATCTTGTTAGTATAAATATAGCATGTGCAATTTGACTTCCAATCAACTTCAATATTAAAAGTTCTAGTGATTTGTTATTGTTTTAATAGAAATGTACTTTGAATATCTAATCATTTATTTCAAAATTTAGAAAACTATTGGTGAACTCATTTAAAAAGCCATTTAAAAAGAATCCACATTCTAAACCAGGAGACCATATTCTGTACCAAGACCAAATCTCATTTATCATTTATTAAAGTGAATACTAGGCATACTATGATTTGAGGTACTATTTCATTAGCTTAAATCAATGAAATGTGTTCTTATATATTTATCTTATTTATGCATCCACAATTTATCAATATTGTTGCAGTTTTTTTTATTTTTAAACACAAACATACACATACAAAAACATAAAAACATAAAATCCTCTTCCATTTTATATACATATACAGTGTTCAGTTGGTTACGTATCACTTGTGCTATACTTCTGTTGTCATTTACTTACAATTTAGTATTCAATCTTCACATTTGTCAAACTAACATTATGTTATATATTTATCAGTTATAATTCATCCATAACTAAACTATTTATTCTATCATTTTATGATATGTTCCACATTTATCTGGAAAATTTATGTTATTTACTTTAAACCGGGGTTATATATCATGTTTCATTTGTATCATGTTTTATAATCAATCTATTAGATTTCTATCACAATATTATCAAGTCTTATTATTTACCATGCCTTTTATATCCAACTTGATAAAACAAATGCCATATTGTTTAAAACTGCTTATGTTTCTTGTTCTCTATTTCAAGTGTTAATTTACTAATTTCATCCTAGTCCATAGTTTTTTTGATAACTTCCTCCTGCATAGGTATTTTGTCATTTTTCCAATTCTTCACAAAATACAATTCTAGCTGCTGTTAAGACATTTACAATCAAATATTTCAGTTCCTTTATTGCATTTGTCTGGTATGACTCCCATATAAAAAGATCTCTCTGGTTTAAAGTCTATATGCTGTTTTATTCATTTTTATTCCCAACCATGTTGGATTTTAGTCAATATTTCTGTGATGTCTGAACATGTCCACCACATGTGTAATATGAACCAAGTATCTGATGACATTTCCAGCATTTATCTGATTTATTCTCTAAACATCTCGCAAGTGTCTCGTCGGCGGGTGCCTTACAGTAGGCTGCACTTGTTAAAACCATCTTATACAAATTTTCTTTATATGCAGTGTGACATTGTCACTTTATAATTTTGAGACCCACGTTTTTGCCATTTTTCCAAAATTCAATCCATACCAAAATTTTCCCCCAGCAAGTCATTTTTTCTTTAACTTGCTCCTCTCCTCAATTTAAATTCTAACAGATATCCATTTAAAGTTTTTAAATTTACCTTTTCATCAGTACCCATCAAAAATTTTTCTAGTCAACTTCATCATAAATACCTTCTGCTTGATCTTATCAACCTAGATTTGTATTTTGCAAATAAGAAAACCAATTCATTTTTACACCTTGGTTCTTGCAAACGTTTGCATAGAGTTGAAGTTCACCCTTTTCATCTCACTAGCTGTTTGTTCCTTTTTATATTTATTGGATAAGAAAAAGCTTTAATTAGTGATATCCAGGTTCTGGAATTTTAAGTAATATTGTCCTTTAATCTTCTCCCAGCTCACAAAACATGACTCATAATATAATCTTCTAAAATACCTGTGTTTTGGTTCCCTTATACCAGAGAAAGAGCATGCCCTCCAGCAGCAAGTCGTGGGCCTTCTAAAGTAATAATCTACTGTTCCTTAGTGTTATCCAATGCTTTACACACATTAAACTTGTTGCCTGGTATACAGCTCCAACTGGCAACGGCAAACCCTCCTCTTATTCTTGCATCTTGTAACAGATTTAATTTTATTCTAGCTTTTTTACCCTCCATATATTTCACACAATTCTATTTAAATTTTCAAAAAACTCTTTCCCTAATCGAAATAGGGAATTGTCTCTGGAATAAATATAAAACTCTAGGCAATATATTCATCTTAATTGTGCGATGATTCTCTCAATCAATGATAGTTGCAATTTTTTTTCCCATTTCATCAAGTCTGTCGCAATCTGCTTGTTTGAGTTTAACATAGTAATCTTTCCTTCAGGTACTGCATCTGGTGTAATATTAAGTCCCTAAGTAATTTAACACTTGTTCGTGACCTGTATTTTTAAAGTTTCTTCCAATCTTTATTTATTCTTGTTAACATATTCTTTGTTAATATCTTCGTTTTGTCTTGTATTTATTCTCAGGACCTGCTACTTTTCCATCTATTTTTTCTATTTAAGGTGGGTGTTGCTTCCATGGGTTCTTCTAATATAAATACCAGGTTCATCTGCAAAAAGCTTGCAATTATACTCCTTCCTTTTAATTTTGCATTCCTTTTATTTCTTTTTCTGTCTCTGATATTCCTGTTCCACTTCCAATGTTAAACACAAACAGCAGAGGGAACAATTGGGACAAGCCTTGCCTTGTCCCTTTTCTTATATCTAGTGGATTCTGTTAATTCTCCAATTCCTATTCACCTTTGCAGTTTGTCATGATATATATTGTTTCCAATGGGCTTGGATAAATTTCTTACTTATTTGTATTCAGTTGCAGTGAAATAAATCACCAACCTCACATTGTCAAAAGGCTTTTCTGACATCTAGAAACATCAAGGCCATTTTGCTTCTCTAAGATTCAGAGTATCCAAATGATCCCACATGCTCTTTGATCTTGCTTCTTTGGCAGAAATCTTTGGATCAGTATTGGAATACATGATTTAAGTATCTTTTTAGACTTTCTACCCAAAATTGCAGCAAAAGATTATAGTCTGAGTTCAATAAAAGATATAGGTCTATAGTTTTCAATTTGCTGCAAAGTCTTGTACCTTCCTATTGATATAAGTGTAATCTATGCTTCTGACCAAGTTGCTTGGTATTCTTTTCTTTAACGTTAAACTTGATTCATAACTTCTAGAATATGAGAATTCAATATTTCCTGAAAAAGTCTTACTAAATTCAACCCATCTGGACCTGGGAGCTTCCCAGCATTCTGTTTTTTTAAAGTTCTTTTAGTTCCATCATTGTTATATTTCATTTCTAAAATTATTTAAATATTTTTGGTGGTATCTGCAGGTAAATTTGGCTTCTGAAGGATATTGCTTGATTTTTCTCTTTGAATATTCTCTGAAAGTATAGGTTTTTCATAGTTAATCTGTACACTTTGTTTTTCTTCCCTCATTTCCATAACAAAACTGTCTTCTTTATCAATTGGCTAATTCTTCTTGCTTCTCTTTCCTTTTTCCAGTTTATAAACTAGCCATCTGCTGGTTTATTTGCATGCTTCAAAGTAATTCTGTTTCGCACCTTTTAATTTTTCCATTTAGTCCCATTTTATGGGTTTAATTATATCCATTTTATTTCCATTAGTCCCCATTTTATGTTTAATTTATATCCATATTATTTTTTAATGTCTTTTTTGTGTTGGGGATTTTGTTAAGTCTTTTCCCAGTCTTTTATAGTCATCCTCTGAATGTCTTAAATGTCTTTTTCTGTTTTATGTTTCTTCTCCTAGTGTAATCTTATTATTAAGCCTCTTGTGTAGGGCCTTCATTTGTGTCCCAGAAGATTCTGTAAAGATGGCATCCTCTTTCTATTTTTCTTTGAAGAAAAAGACAAGTTCTTTTTCTTTTCCTGTTTAAAGTCTTTTTCTTTTCAGAATCATATTATTTAGAGTCCACCTGGATCTCTTCTTGTATCCTTCCAGATAACTGATACTGGATTATGATCTGGCCCATTGCTGTTTCTATTTCAATCTGCTCATACCATTATAAGTCAATATTCTGCTTGACATCCATATCATATCTATTTTAGACCAGTGTGTGTCTATTTTGCTTACTGTTCTGCATTTCTCTCCTGGCATTTTTTAAATTGAATTCTTCTGTTATTTGAAAAGAAGGATTTTAGGTAGTTCCTTTCTAGCTTTGTTGATTTCTGTGTTTTATAATCCAACCCAGTCTTAATTATTCCATTAAAATCTTCCCATCATACAAATATTAACCATAGTCCAATTTCAATTATTTCTGTATGTAATTTCCTATAAAAATTCTTCTTTTATCATTCAGGGCATAAAATTGTAATTAAAAGTAATTTCAACACTGTTATCTATTATCTACACCATCAAAATGCTTTCCATCATCATCTGTACAAATAGTTCTGCCAAAATTGTTTCTTTATATAGAATGCCACACCTTTTTTCCGATTGTGCCAGCGCATGTGAATAATTCCCTAATTTTTTGTTTTAGTAATATATTCATGTTGCTTTTTAATAGTACTTCTTGTAAGATTATATCAAATTTTAATTTATCTAATTTGGTTGAAATACTGTTCCTTCTTTTAATAAGCCGAATTAGTCCTTTATGTTAATCATAATCAATTTTCTTTCATCCATGTTAACTTATAGCAGGTTAGTAGATTTCTTAATTTCATTGTTCTCTGAGTTCACCGCCTACTGCACCTTCTTTTCTTTTTTCAATCCTGCTATAGGACTCCCTGGATTTCCATTTAGTAGCTCTTCCTTTTTTTTCTTCTTCCTTCTCTCTAAGATATTCTAAGTAAAATAGATCAGTTTTTCCATTCTGTGTCATATTCCTGTGTCTTTGTTCCTGCCAAGTGAACAAAAGGCCTTCTTGGCCATTCAACCATCTGTAGTTTACTCCTTAGTAGCTCTTTAGTCAAGATAAATATTCTCTTCTCATCTTTCCTTACTTCTTCTTGGTATCTGTTTCAGCACAATTTCTTTATTATTATATTTTAGTGTTTTCTCTCTCGCCACATGAGTTAATTGTGTTTTAATACTCTTCTATAAATTCTGATGTGAACTTCTCTTGTACTCTATCCTCATTGCATTATCGTTGTGTAGACACGAAATACTTTCTCCAGTCTTATCCATTTTTTTTTCTTAGTTATTTCAGTGCTCCTGCCAATATTTCTGCCTGTTATTTCAGCAAGGGGTTTCACCTTCCCTTCTTCTATATTTTGAATCTTAAGTAAAATTCTGATTTGTCTATTTCCCATCCTAATGATTTACCCACTGCCCTTCCGATATCGGCTCAAACAAATATCCAAATATCTTCCAATTTTCTTATCTCTTTGTATATCTTAATTTTTTGAATCCTGTCTTCATATTTCGATCATCATCTGTTGAATCTTTCTACTTTTTCATCTGTCTTTTCAATTTTTTGGTCAATTTCTTGAATCCTTGCATGATCATCTGCAATGTCACTTCCTTCTCTTTCTCTTTTTCCTGTTGTAATATTGTCTGTATAGATCGTTGTCCTCCAGATGGTGAGGGGGTTGGTGTCGAAGAAGCTGGGGCTGTTGTCTTTCTACTCATTTGTAAAGCTTATCTGTAAAGAAAGAGTGAGAAAAAAGAAAAAAAGAGGGAAAAGGAAAAAGAAAAAAAAACGAAGGCAACAGTTGCCACTCCAAAGGAAAAAGAAACTCTTCAGGCACTTTTAAACCTTAATCCAATTATTTGCAATGGTAGATGTAAAACATAAAAAGGGAAAAAAGAAAAATATTCTATATGTTCCTCTTAATAGTAAAAAAAAAAACCAAATAAAATAAATAAAAGATTTACATTCTAGTACCTGGTTTGAAAATTAAAATCCAATTAAAGAGAAAAAAAGAGCCCCACTAGTGGGGGGGAGGATAGAAAGGAAGCAAAAGGTAAGAAGCAATTCTAATATAAAACAAGCCTCTGCCGCCTAATATCCAAGGCTTTTGATAAATCAGCTCAGAGTTTTTCAAGGTCACTTCAATCTTTTTTTCAACTTCAACAGCAGACTCCAACTATCTGTTTAGAAATGAGCACCTGAATAAACAAACTGCCATGCTCATCTCTATCTTTTCCAGTACATGGCTCAGAGTCCTGGATTGTAACACAAACTAGTGAAAGAAAAAAGAAACAATGTATATCCAAGCTTGTGGGCGGCAGTGCTACTTACTTTCCTTTACTTTCACTCTCCCTCCTCAATCTACAACCAGGAACTACAAGGAAAAAAAAAAGACACCCCCCCCCTTTTTTTTAAAGGGAGAGAAATAAATTTTAAATCAAGCAGAAGAATCTTAATCAAAAAAGAATTTTCAAAAGGATTGCTAAAAAAGGAGAAGGAAATACAAACAGAAATAAAAAGATTAAAAAGTACCAGTCCAACTTAAAAAGTAAAGCAGCTTTGCCAAGTTCAAAATTCCAATAAAAAGGGGGGAAAAAGGACAAAACTTTCACTTTGACAATTAATCTTGCCGCTTAAACTCCTCTTCACTTTTAGTCCACTTTTATTTTTTCAGGGTGTTCTTTCCAAGAAATAATAAGTAAAAGTTCATCTCACCAAACTGACACACTTTCTTTCAGTCTCTTACGTTCTGGAGCTCTCCCAGTTTCAGCAGCTTGGGAGGCTGCCTCTCTGCCACCAGCAAAAAGGGCTTTCCCTGGATCAACCAGGGACTTTGCAATGTTCCTGGGATCAACAGGACGTGCCATTGTCAATCACCCTCTCTACAGGATGGTTTAGGTCCATGGAGACCGACCAGCACCTGAGATATAGACGGAGATCTTGGAGAATCAAGATCTCCTGTCTAACTGCCAGGACGCCAG
Organism: Laticauda laticaudata; assembly: GCA_004320025.1. Classification (NCBI taxonomy): domain Eukaryota; kingdom Metazoa; phylum Chordata; class Lepidosauria; order Squamata; family Elapidae; genus Laticauda; species Laticauda laticaudata. The sequence goes on from BHFT01012200.1 coordinate 10,344, forward strand.
CTCCGCCCTCCCAATTTATCAAGATTGTTGAATATCACAAGAGCTAAATGTTAGAGCAAATGAAAGAATACACAATGCAGTGGCTTTTCGGATACAACATTGTTCATTCTAGTGAAATGCTATTATGTCAAGAATTCCATAATGCAAAAAGTTATGAAAGAACTACAAAAGGAAGGCAGATCTATAAAAGAGAAATATGTACATATACTCACATTACACACATGCACATACATACATACATACATACACAAATAAACATATAAACACACACAAAGGGATAAAAAATAAATTTGTTTTGCCTATAAAATTTAATTTGAAAGCTTCTATTTCACATTAATCCAAAGCATGTATCTTGGAAGGTAGTGTAGTATAGTGTAGTCCAGTGCAGTGCAGTATGGTATAATACAAAGTAATAATAATAATAAAAACAATAAATAGCCTTTTTGGTTTAGTGATTAAAGCAGAAATCAGGAGATTGTGGCTTCTAGTCTTGCCTTTGGCATGAAAGCCAGCTTTGGGCTGTTACTTTCTCTCAACCCAACTCACCTCCCAGGGTATTTGTTATGTGCAAAAAAGGAGGAGGAAAGTATGCTGAATACATTTACCATCTTGAGTTATTTATAGAAATAATAAAGGCAGGATTAAAAAAACTAAGGTAAGTTTAAATAACATCTTCATAAATACAGAAGAGATAAAGATATTTTGGATCCAAAACACACATAATGTGTCAAAACAAAATATTTTATTAAACATTACATTGTCAAAATAGGTAAGTTCTTTACATTAATGTTTATTGGAAAGAATAGTACTTATATTATCAAATTTAGATTTAATAAACTGATTTAATGTGAAGTGAAAGAAAAAACACAATAGTAAGACTAAAAGCAAAACAATTTGCAAAATAATATAGAACATACCATTTTCTCTTAACTTTACATTAGTAAATCCAATGTAGCAGTAATTCCAATCATTTGTGGGGCAAAGTTTCAGGGTGAATCTGATGAATTGTGCAGGCCCCACAGAATCATATTTTACCTTAAGAATATTACACTGGAGTTCTATCAGCTCTATTTGCATGTTTAGAGATGCATTCCCTACATCAACTGTAAATGGATTGCTGAGCGCTCCAAAATTGAAATTGACAAAATTTGTCTGTGCATCAAAATCAACAAAGCAACATGTAAAGGGCCTGTCACATAGGCCGACGGATGCAAAACGTATGTAAAAAGGACACAGCGGACGAGAAAATGTTCC
>BHFT01012207.1:0-43107 GCA_004320025.1 Laticauda laticaudata
TGTGGCTGGAGTGTGTCAGCAGTTCCTGCAAGACGAAGGCATTGATGCTATGGACTGGCCCGCCCGTTCCCCAGACTTGAATCCAATTGAGCACACCTGGGACATCATGTCTCGCTCCATCCACTAACGCCATGTTGCACCACAGACTGTCCAGGAGTTGGCAGATGCTTTAGTCTAGGTGTGGGAGGACATCCCTCAGGAGACCATCTGCCACCTCATCAGGAGCATGCCCAGGTGTTGTAGGGAGGTCATACATGCACGTGGAGGCCACACACACTACTGAACCTCATTTTCACTTGTTTTAAGGGCATTATATCAAAGTTGGATCAGCCTGTAGTGTTTTTTCCCCTTTAATTTTGAGAGTAACTCCAAATCCAGAGCTCCATGGGTTGCTAAATTTGATTTCCATTGATAATTTTTGTGTGATTTTTTTTTTGTCAGCACATTCAACTATGTAATGAACAACATATTTAATAAGAATATTTCATTCATTCAGATCTTGGATGTCTTTTTTTTGTGTTCCCTATTTTTTTGAGCAGTGTATATATTGTTGCCTGCAAAGTAACTGCCATCTACACTCTAGAAAAACATACATGATGACAGATGGATCCCATTATGATTAGTGAAGCAGCATCTGCCCTAAACAAAATAAGTTTTCCTGATTTTTTTTTTCTAGAGAGTCATGGGCGAATGGGATTGAATGTTAGTGTTTGGCATGAGAGTACTTGAAGTTTTTAATGACTCTTAATATTTGTGATTTGTCTTGGAATTTGGTTTTCTTCAAGTCAACATTGAAAATTTTGGAACAGACAGGAGTGAGTGAGTCAATAGCCTTCTGGTCATGAAGTGATTGACTCTAATTTCCACCAGGAAAGATGAAGCCCAGTTCATTGTGATGCTGGAAACTTACACAAAATTCTGCTACAATTGACTAGGATAAGTCATGTTGGAAGGGAAGCAGAAAGTCTTTATGATTTTCTGGTGAAGAGATAAGGGTTCTGAATTGGTTGGGGGTAAAAGTGTCAGACTTGTCCAAACATTGCAGTTCCCTGAGTATAGGCCTCTTAAATATACCTAATGGTTTCTGCCCACAGGTTCTATGCCGGACAACATTTTCCATTTGCCTACTTTGCAGAGCTTCCCTGCTGGACTGCTCATGTGATTCATGACTAAGATCTTTGACTAGTTTGATATTGCAGACTCAAGTATATGATTTACTGTAATATTATTCCGGCAGCTGATACTGATAGAATTGGGGTCTAGAAAAGGTGTTAGAGATGTGTATGATAATAGTAAGAATGTATGGGCATTTTTTCTAAGAATCTGTCTTTCCTGTGTCTGATGAACACAGAAGCAGTGTACGAGCCTGCTATGACTGATGGTGGGATCAGGGTAACTGTGAGTGGTTGAGGATGTTTCAAGTTGTGTGGTCCCAGAAATTGGGGGGGAGGGAAGGGATGGGGGAGGGGTGACAGAGGGAATAGGGCAGACAGTTCCATCTAAGTGGTGATCAGCAGAGAGAGATATAAAAGGAGCTGGAAGTAGACTACACACAGAGAAAACAGAGTCAATATTTTATATTGATGTCACCTTCTAGTTCCTAAAAGTGCTTTTTCAAAATAGTAACTGAACTGATTTTTTCTTCAGGAAGGAGAAGATGTTTCATTCTTCTTCTTTGAAGCTTTATCAGTTATGATGGTGGGGAGATAGAAGGATAGATTCTGACAGGGTGGTGCAGGGGGGTGGAAGTATTGTATTTCTTTGTAGTCATCTGGTCATTAGCATTCTCTCTGAGAACCATTGAGGCCATTTTAGAGTTTGTTTATTTATTTAGCGTATGGCACATGTAAGTCGGGGATGACACCCCCCCCAGCCGTGCTCACACAGTCTTTAGGATGAACTGATTGTTAAATTAGTTGGAGCCCACACTGGGATCACCTGAATCAGAGTGATTTAATGGAAGGCCCAGTTAGAAACATTTGCTATAAGACAGCACATTAGGCAACAGAACTAACCTCAGCCCAGATCACATCTGTGTCATGTTGGATCTCTGCCTAACCACTACCTATTTTAAATACAATTAAGGTTTTTACAGACAAAAACATGGCTGAACCATGATTCACCTGTGTTCCCATTGTGGCCAATCTCTACAAGAAAAGGTAAAAAGCCAAAGTCCTAAAATCCTTCACAGGATTTCCACTCACTGACTGGTATATTATATCAGTGTTATAAGTATATGGGCCATACTTAAGTCAACACAGGAAGTGGAAGCCTTCACAAAACATATCAACTCTGTGGACATATAATTAAGTTCAATCGGAAGATGTTAAAGAAAACAATCTTGCTTTCCTGGACTGTGCAATGCACATTAAAGAAAATAGAAGCATTAATGTTGAAATTTACAGAAAATCTATGCACAGATCAGTATTTACATTTTGATTCTCACCATCCACAGGAGCACAAAATGGGAGTGATCTGAACCCTACACCATTGGGTTGAAAGTTTGCCCACCAGTTAGAGGGAAAAGAAAAAGAACTGAAACACATCAAGGAATCCTGACTGGACCTTCATCAAATCCAAAAAAAGAAGAAGACCCAACAGGAACTCCCCCATTACAGACAAAGAAGAGAACAACAAGCCAAGCAACATTGTCATTACATATGTTGCAGGAATATCTGAAAAGCTCAGGAAGATTTTCAACCAAAACAACATACATGTACAATTTAAACCCAAGAACACACTAAGGCAGAAACTCATTGACCCCAAGGATAAAACACCCAGACACAAATTGAGCAATGTGATATATACAATGCAATGCAGTGAGACATGTGCAGATCTGTTCATTGGTGAAAAAAAACAACCACTTCACAAGTGCATGGCACAATATCAACAACAGGTTCAGCAGTCCATCTGCATTTGAAAGACAAAGGTCACTCTTTTGAGGACAACAAAGTCCACATTTTGGATACAGAAGATCACTGCTTTGAAAGAGGGGTAAAAGAGTCCATCTATGTTAAAACTGAACAGTCCTCTCTCAACAGAGATGGAGGAATGCAACACCACCTATCTCTAGCCTACAATCCAGTTCTTTCAACAATTCCAAGAATATTTCAAAATCATTTGCACTCTGATTCAGGTGACCCTGAAGGCACAGATAAATAAACTCCAAGTGGCCTCAATGGCTCTCAGAGAGAGAGTACTAACGACCAGATGACTACAAAGAAATACAACCCTTCCATCTCCACACCATCCAGCCTCAACTGTCAGTATCTATCCTTTCATTTCCCCACCATTATAACTGATGAAGCTTCTTGGATGACAAGAAAAAAATGTATTCTTCCTCCTCAAGGAAAAAACAATCCAGTTGTCTTTTTGAAAAAGCACCTTTGAGACAACTATGTTGCCAGGTCATTAGATCCACAGTGGTCCTGTGTTAAATGCCAGGTTGCTGTTAAATGCTGGGTTTTCTGGTACCAGAATTATGTACCAATAATGATTTTTGGCCAATGACAAAGCCAGGAAGGGAGCTTCATTCTGGCAATTTAAAGTTGACCAAGACACAGAAGAAGAGACTCCTAAGGAGGTAGAGAGATTCTTTGAGACTGTCAGTGAGGCCACGTGTTTATTAGATCCATTCCCCTCCTGCTTAGTTGAGACCTCCCAGAAGGTGATGGATCGATCATTCTTGAAAGAGAGATAGTTTAATCTCCTTGAAGACAGTGGTGCATCCCCTCCTCAAGAACCATCACTGGATCTATTTTAATTTACTCTCCAATCTTTCTAGGTAACGTTGAGGAAAAGGCAGACAGGCTCCAGCTCCAGATGATTGTTAAAGAATTAGTTATTCTACTTAACGACTTCTTATGGAGCCAAGACAGAAGCACTGTATTAGATTTAATTACATGTTGCGCAGAGTCTGCGCTGAATGGGGTAACCCTTATAAATTAAATTAGAAATATAAAGAAATATTGTCTTTGGATCACAATATGCATGTTATGAAAACATCAATCTCTATAAGTATCTTGGGATACAAAGACCTTAGTTAATAAAAACTGCCAACCGTAATAGATCCTAGGATTCCAATGTCTTCTAATTATTAAAATGTACCTTCCTACATGGCTTAGAAGATACTTCAAATGATGCTTTAAATGCTCGGCGTTGCTGTGTAGTTAGGATTGTCCGGGGCCGCTTGGGCCGTTTATGATCCTTGATCTCCTCAGATGCTTTCCCAGTCTCTTCCATTTTGCAGAAGCTTGCTTCAACATCACTTTTACCTTATAAAATGAAAACAACCCATTGCAATAAAATTCACATATAGTTATAATTAAAATATTTTGCTTGAAAATGTTGCACAAAAACTTTAATAAATGAACACAGATGTAATTTGGGAAGGTCCTTTCAATAAAGCGTTGTGCAGTACATTTCGTGTATATTGGTATGCACCCACCTCACATTATTGTTGTTAACAGGACAAGAGGAGGAAAGCGTACAAAGTATGTTTACCACCTTATAAATCACTTTGCATTATGACTGTTGTCTACATTCAGAGAATATAGTTTTAAACAAACACATGACACATTCAAATTTTAATTCCAACTTGCAATCTTAACTGAGTATATTGCATTGTACCATGTTAATATCACTTTAAGTCTATACAGACAAAGTTTCCATGGAATCAAAACTACCATTGTAAAAATGACAGAATATATGAAAGCATTGACATAGCAATAGCACTTAGACTTATATCCTGCTTCCCAGTGTTTTCCAGCCCTATCTAAGCAGTTTACAGGTTAACATATTGTCCCCAACAATCTGGGTCCTCATTTTTACTGACCTCAGAAGAATGGAAGGCTGAGTCAACCTTGAGCCTAGTGAGATTTGATCTGCCAAACTGCTGGCACCTGCTGATCAACATAAGTAACCTGCAGTGCTGCACTGTAACCACTGCGCCACCACAGCTCATTAGATAATGAGATTATTGTTCTAATTTTTAAAAAATAGCTTTTTAAAATGTACTTTTAGACATTTGTTTTGAATGCAAAACAAAGAACAACATGAGGCAACTGGAAGTAAAAGGAATTAGTGGTTTTTTCTCTTCCAGTTCTTGATCTTGAAGAATTTACATGATAGCCCTGCCAGGAATAGCTGGATATATTGCATTTGGTAAATGAGAATTTAAAATTAAGTTGCATATCAGGATTAGTGGCTCTTCTAATTTGAATTTAGAATGTGGAAACTTTTAAAAAAATGAATTGCAATGAAATCCCTTTTAAAAACCCTAATGCAAGGCAGGGATAATTTTTTGAAGCAAGTGGCTATAGGTAGGAAGTTTATCCTGGCCTATTTGCATACAGCTATCTCATTTAGGGCCATTTAGTTTTTTAAACTCTTATCCTTTTAAACTCTTACAAACTATTTGCAGGTTTGTAAATGTGTTTTGGGGATTATCCTGGATGTATAGCTGTTTTATACAATTACAATTGGTACAGTGGTGGGGATCAAAAAAATTTTTTACTACTGGTTCTATGGGCATGGCTTGGTGAATGTGGCAGGAGAAGGAAACTGTAAAATCTCCAGTCAGAGGTGGTATTTGCCAGTTCTCCAAACTACTCAAAATTTCCACTACCAGTTCTCCAGNAGATTTTAATGTAGATCAAATAAGCACCTATCCTCAGTATTAAAAAAAAAAAAGGGGGGGGGGTATTCCTGCGGTATTTCCTTTGTCTAAACTTGTTATCCCGTAGCTGTGCTGATTTGGAATTTCCACCACTCCCAAGAAGCCTAGAGGATTGTTGAGAGCTGGAAAATGGAAGATTGAGGAAGCTCAACTAAGAGAGCCAGACAGAGTGTAAAATATTTCCCACCTCTGACTGCATTTGAAACATGAAACAGAGAAAGTTCAAAATGACCGATTGGAAAAATGATGCTGAGAGAATCCTGTCCAAAGAAAGAAAAGTCGCTTCAACATCCCTAAACACCTGCTTTCCAAGTCCCCCCAAATGATGGAAAGTTGAATCTGCTTTAACAGAAGCAATGTTTTTAATTCACTCTGTCTTTCAAACCCTCCACAGAAAGGGTAGGAATTAATTAATCTTTAAAACTCCTCCTTATGTCACATGGGAAAGGACAACAGGTGGTGTATATTGACCTCAAGACTCAATAGGGGAAAGCAATGAAATACTGGATTCATGAAAAAGATGAAAAAATTCTTTGGTTTGAGGGAATTAGGGGAAGGAGAACTGTTAGTGCATTTTTAATTGGAAAGAAGGTGCTTCTTTCACAGGTCTCTGTTTACTTAGTCTTGGCCACTGAGAGTCAGAGGAGGGAATCATTGAACAAGGGGCTTTACAGATTATGGACAACATATGGCTTCCAGTATTTTGTGCTTTATCTTCATTTTCTCTCAAAGATGGTCCCGAGTTTTCATTCTGCTACTTGATCCCTTAGGTTTCTAAATGGGATTGTAAAGAAAGATACTGACCAAGCAGGAATCTGCTGTCATATCATAGCCTGGGGAAACTGACTAAAAGTCCTGGAGAAGATCTGTTCTTGCTTGCAGATATGTGCGTTCCTACTTTGTTTTGAGTTACAGTCTACTTCTGCAACAGAGTGTGCAACAAATTAAGACAACCCTTGGGGATGCTGGGCTTCAAACAGGAATCTTGAAAATTCCAAGATGCTTTGGGCTTTCCATTTAGAACCCTAGTGCTTTAGGATTTGTTAAATTATATGCAAACAGTTCCAAAATCAAGTGAGGTATTTTTAAGTAAAGAATACCAAACTGGCAAAGATGACATACATTGAAACAAAAGATACTGCACAAATTGAAACCAAAATTATATACAGTGGGTTGATCTTCCACAAGGATGAGGGAATTCCCAGTGAAATTGGGAATGATGGAGATCAATGGTTGTTTATATTATAATAATATTGTTTCTGAGCACAAACGCAAAGATAAAAGACTCTCTACTCAATTATTGTGAAAACTTTTTTTTATTTGCATTGTTACTGCTGAAATAGCATAATTAAATCTGGATGGATTTTATATAAAATGGCAAAGTAATGGATAAGACAGTGGTATCATTAAGAAAAAAAATTACCTAATATGGAATAACATCAATACTGGCCCTAAAGATCAATGCAGTGGTAAGATGTTAAGAGTGAACATCTTCATTCTAACAAGTAGGATGCAACTCTTGTTCAGAGTTAGCAAGAGATGGCTTGGTACAGTTGTACACAAAATTTTAAAGTAATTTTTACAAACCAGGCTATTAGCAACTGAAAGAGTCTCAGACAGCACTGGGAAAAAGTCATTGTATTTCTTCATTAAATGTTTTTTTTTAATTTTTAAGCTATCCTATTACTTTATTTTGATAACCGGAAAACTACATATTTGCCAGAAGATGGCAGCAATTTGCTGATTCTGTTTTAGATGGGACTATTTTCAAATTATGCATTCCTTTAAAAACTGGCATTTCCAAAGTAAGCAATAAAACACAACTCATCGAAAAACGGGAATCCATATCTACACTTTCTTTAAAATGATTCTAGCTTTCCTGAAAAGCTTATGTTTGACTACGAGACTCAGTTTTTATTTTGTAGCTCGCCTTCACCTCTGATCTTAACCAGAGCCAGAACTCTTAACATAGGGGTGAAGTAGGAAACTCAAAAGGATCACAGGCAGTAATAGGAGATGAAGATGATGTGCGTGGCCAGTCTCTGGCATCAAGTCTAATAGCTAATAACATCTGAAGAGGAAAGCAGTTCTAAATCAGATTCTTCTTTCACGGGATTGAAATACTTCACATAAACATCTCAAGCATTTCCAAAGTTACTTGCAAATATGTCAATATGGAATTAATAGTAAGGTAATGGGGTGATATTTCCAGACTCAGAAGACTTTTCCTTCCTTCCTTCTGTGCAACATAGAAAATAATCAGTTTCCCAGAGGAAAAAGGACATAATTATTCAGATAAATACTCATCAACAAAGTACCTGATTAGTCCAAGAATCTAGAGAACAATTTATAAGACTAAACCTCCTTTTTCCTTTGCTCATTGTTTTTTGCTCTTGAGGTTTGTGTCTCTTTATAAGATTTATGCCCTAGAGACAAACAAAGTTATAATCAGAAGCCAACACGAGTTTGTCAAAAATGGACCATGCCAAGCAAATCTTATTATATTTTTTGACAAAGTAACTAAATTAGTGAACCAGAGAAATGCTGTGGACTTCACTAAGTCATTTGGTAAAATAAACCATAAGCTACTACTTGGTAAGACAGAAAAATGTGGGTTAGATAGCATCACCACCAGATAGATTCATAACTGGCTATAACCAACCACACTATATCTATATGGAGGGACTGATACAGTGGAGTACCTCAAGGTTCTGTCTTAGACCCAGTGTTCTTCAACATCTTCATAAACAATTTAGATTAGGGGATAAAAGGGAAACTCATCAAATTTGCAGACAACACTAAGCTAGGACAAGTAGCCAATACTTCAGATGATAGGCTCAAGATCCAGAAGGATCTCAACAATTGAACAATGCTCCTGACAAAATAAGTGGTTCTACCTTACCAGAATCCGATGGGGCTGGACTTCCAATGCTGAGCCTTTCATGTTCCTTCTCATAGTCATTCCTGCACAGCAGTTGGCCATCCTTAAGGACAAATTCATCTCCCTTCTGAAGCTGCTTCTCACAGACACAACAGCAGAAGCAGCCTATATGGTACACACTTTTCTGAGCTCGCATAACAAACTCACTGGGTGTAATTGCTTCCAAACAGCTGTTGCACTTCACTGCAAAAATCCTGTCACAAAGAAAGTCAAAAATAGATAGGTCAGAACTGTGCCTAGATTATGTTGATCACTTAATGAGTTAGGATCCTGGGCTTGATGGCTTCCCATTTTCAAAAAAGGAAAAAAAACAGACCCAGGAAACTATAGACCAAGCAGCCTAACATCAATACCTGGGAAGATACTGGAAAAGATAATAAAAAAACAGATCTGCTTACATCTAGAAACAAGTAAAGTAATAACTAGCGGTCATTACTGGTTTGTTAAGAACAGATCATGCCAAACCAATCTTATTTCATTCTTCAACACAGTGACTAAATTAGCAGTCCAGGAAAATACTGTGGACATAATATATTTTAGATTTCAGCAAGGCATGCGACAAAATAGACCACAACCTACTTCTTAGTCAGTTAGAAAAAAATGGAATAGATAGCACCATCACTAGATGGACTCACAACTGGCTGACAAACCATACTCAACAAGTAGTCCTTAATGGGTCTAAGTCTACATGGAGGGAAGTAAGCAGTGGGGTGCCAAGGTTCCCATCTGTTTAGGCCCGAGTACTTCAGAATCTTCATTAACATATTAGATGAGGGAATAGAAAGGGGAACTATCAATTTTGCAGATGATAGTTAAAACTGGACAGGGACAGGAATATCACACCAAAGAAGATAGGACTCATGAAGGATCCAGATGGACTTGACAGACTAGAACTACACTGACGGCTGTATGCTAAGAAAATGAAATTCAACGTAGAGAAAAGTAAAGTCCTACCACTTTAGGCAAGAAAACCAAAAGTACACATATGGGCTGGTGAAACCAAGGCTCAGTAAGCTATAGTAGCCTTGAGAGGGATGTTGGAGTCCTTAGTGGCACAAGCAGCTAATAGGAGCAGCAGTGTATACGCAGCAGCCAAAAAAGCTAATGCAATCCTAAGTTGCATTATACAGAGGGATACAATCAAGATCAAGTGAGGTCTAATACCACTTATGAAAGCCTTATAAAACCACAACCTAGAGTACTGCATCCAGTTTTCTGGTCACCAATGACAAAAAAGATGTCGAAGACTCTAGAAACATAGTACAGAGAAGAGCAACCAGGATGATTAAGGGACTGGAGACTAAACATATGAACAACGGTTACAGGAACTGGGCACTGCTAGTCTAGTGAGAGAAGGACCAGAGGAGACATGATAGCAGTCTTCCAATAATTTGAGGGGCTGCCACAGAGGAGGAAGGGGTCAAGCTACTATTTAAAGTGCTGTAGGTCAAGAACAAGAATAATGGATGGAAACTGAACAAAGAGAGATTTACGTGGAAATAAGGGAAACTTCTGATCAGTGAGAACAATCAAATGAATGGAAACACCTTGCGATAGTGAAGCTTTGGAAGCGGCCATCACTTGAGACTTTCAAGAAGAGATTGGACTGCCATTTGTCAGAAATGGTGTAGGGTCTCCCGCTTGGGCAGGGGCTTAGACTAGATGATCTACAAGGTCCCTTCCAACTCTGATCATTTAATTCTGTGCTTGGTGATGCTACTCTCCAATCATTAAATAATGATTTAATTATTTGTATTGTATTTGAATTTTTTCCTGCCTCATGGTTTCTTTTTTTATCTGGGGAAGGGGTCTTCTTTCACTGCTTTAGTGGTATCTGGCGCTATCCTTTTGGAGTGTACTTCCAAGAGGTAGGATGCAAGCTTGGCACTGATCCTTTTACTGCCTTTCTTGGGGGCATGTGATCTTTCTTTAAATCTGGATGATTTCCTTAGGATATCTTGTGAGGTGAGTGAGACCAGCTTTAAGTGGTGCAAATAAATCTAAGGATTGCTTCTCCTGGGTGTGCTCTTTCTGGAGAGCTTAAATGACCTCTCTGCTAAAGGGTTTCACTTTTTATGAGCAAGAGTTGGCTGCTTGATAGCTATCAATGCATTTTAACTATTTGAATTCCTCAAGGTGCTCTGGCACCCTGCCTGATTTGTGATTCCGGCTTGAAGGTATTTTTAATCTAATGATTGGTATTTAGGGCAGCTTTTTGCAAGCAAATAAGCTTTTTGTGTTTTTGTACAGGTAATCCTTGACTTACAACAGTTCATTTAGTGACCATTCAACATTACAATGGCACTGAAAAAAGTGACTTGTGACCATTTTTCACACTTATAACCGTTGCAGCATCCCCACAGTCGTGAGAGGCCAAGCAAGGAGAAGCACCCTTCGATGTGAGTGATATCGAGTTAGCCACACCCACCCAGTCAAATGACCAAGCCATACCCATCCAGTCACATGACCACCAAGCCATGCCCACCAGTCTGTTTGCAACTGTTCTTGATGCTAAACATTTGGCGATAAGGATGGGATTCGTCTCAGACTGAGGCATTTTGACACGAGCAAGTCACTGAAACACAAGAGCTGTCACTATCCAAGCTGAACTCATAGGTGACGAGAGTTCATGTTTAAAACATCCTTAGACACAGCTGTCTGAGGTATTCTCTGCTCGAAGAGAATGGCTGTGTTATCCATTTTTGCTGCATTCAGCCCAGCTATTGAGCATGGGATACGTACATTGACAAGTTTGAGTGTTTTTTGCTAGTAAATGACTATGCTAATATATCTAATGATAGAAAAAAGGCCTATTTTTTTAACCTCTTGCAGAACAGAGGTGTTTGGGACTGCCAGGAATCTGTTAGCACTTTAAAAGATTCATGCTGCTTCATGAGAGGTCTTAATGACCAAATTAGGGAGCCATTATTCCCCAATGCCATTGTGTATTGCTCGCCGGCACACATTTTACCACAGAAACCAGAAAAAAGGTGAGTCTATTAATCAATTTATGTTGGCACTAAGAACTGCTGCCCTCTATTGAAAATTTATTAACCTTGATTATGCCTTACTGGATAGATTAGTCTGTGGGTTAAGAGACCTCCATCTACAGTGCCACTTACTGGCCAAATGGAATTAACTTTACAAATAGCTTTAGATGAAGCTCACGCTTCAGAACTGTCAAACAAATCCAAAACTGAGATTCAACAGGCAAGTAGCTCAGCCGCTGCTATTAAGCCTGAATCAATTCACTATGAAGATGTAGAACTGAGAACAGATTGGACAAAGACATCCATCACCTCAAGTCACAGACTGAGAAATCCTTCACTAACGACAAGACAACAACCGTTTGTATTGGCTGTGGTGGGAACATCTGATATCAGACTGCAAATTCAAAAACACCTCCTGCATGCGATACAGAAAGAAGGATCATCTATCCAGAGTGTGTCCGGCTGCTCAACTAGCAAACATTCCTTCAGCAAAGACATAAAAAGACCCCAATACAAACCTACTAAAAGGGAGGAAGATTGTTTTACCATAAGAAAAGGTAGATACCCAGATGAATCTGCTATTGGCAGATGATTGGGAAAAAGGAAATTTACCTCACAATTAGATTAGAAGGTCCGTCCCCCTTGCAAAATGGAGCTAGACACAGAGTCAGCTATGTCCCTGATGTCCTGGAGCATCCTCAAACAACTAGTGCCAAAGCTATCTAAGAAAAAGCTTAAGCCCTGTCACCTTAAGCTAAGGAACTTTACCAAGGAAGGAGATTCCCAACCTTGGTACTGGCAATTTCCAGGTCACTTATAAAAAAATCACTGGGTGACTTCCTCTTATAATAGTGAATGGATCTCGCCCCAGCTTAATTGGATTTGATTGGTTCGACTCCCTAGGATTGGCCATCTCTGGCATCAACTCCATCAGTGAGTCAGATATGTCATCTTTAATCACTGAATTTGCCACCATATTCAAAGATGGCTTGGCTAAGTACACTGGCACCTCTTTGTCATTAAACTTAGACCCCCCTAGTCCGCACCTGTCTATTTAAAACCATGGTGCCCTTCGCCTTCAGGGCAAAGGTGAGTTAGACAAGCTTTTGGGACAGGGAATTCTAGAGGTCGTCAACCACACCTATAGTCACCCCAATAAAACCAGATGGGTCCATTAGAATTTGTGCTGATTATAAATGCACCTTGAATCGGGCCCTTCAATATAGCACCCCATGCCAGTTGTACAGCACTTACTGCACTCGTTAGGAAATGCAAGGTTTTTGCCAAACTAGATTTAGTGTAGGCACATCAGCGGATCCCTGTAGACAACTAAATCGCTGAAACACAAACAATTGTGACTCACAGAGGGGCCTTTAAGTGTCATTATTTACAATTCGGCGTTAGCGTGGCCCCAGGAATTTTCCAAAGTTTGATGGAAAGAATGCTCTAAGGCATACCTGGTGTCATCCCATATTTTGACGACATCCTGGTATCAGCAACCAACCTTACTGAACTAAAGAAATGCTTAAGAGCTGTGTTTCTAAGGTTAAAGAAAGCTGTATTTAGATTAAAAAGAGAAAAGTGCCAGTTAGCTATCACAAAAGTTGAATTCCTCGGGTACCTGATAGACTCATCTGGGTTTCACCTGATGTCCACCAAAATACAGGCTATCCAGAATGCTCCCATTCTCAAAAACAAGACTGAGTTACAAGTATTCCTTTGACTCTTAAATTTCTATAGTATCTTCCTGCCCCATAAAGCATCGGTCACTGAACCATTGCACAGACTTTTGGAATCTAAAACTCCATGGGGCTGGGGCAAAAGAGAGAGCTTTGTTCATAGCTGTTAAAAGCCTCCTGACATCACAAAGTGTGCTACTCCAATATAACAAAAATATGCCTTTAGGACTGATCTATGATGCATCCCCATTTGGAGTTGGTGCAGTGCTCAGCCACAAATTGCCAAATGGGTTTGAAGCACTTATAGCATTTTTTTCAAGGACTCTCTCAAAGGCTGAAAGGAACTACAATCAAGTCAATAAGGAGGCCCTGGCAGCTGTGGCCGGCATTGAAAGATTTCACAAGTATTTGTATGGTCGCATCTTTCAGCTGGTCACAGACCATAAGCTACTGCTGGGCTTACTTTCAGGTGGCTGGCAGATGCCACAAGTGCTCTCTCCTAGGTTGACCAGGTGGACTGTTTTTCTAGCTGCCTATGATTATTCCTTAACCTATCAACCCAGAAAAAAACCTCAGCCATGCTGACACTTTAAGCCACTGCCCATTACAGATTCCCATTGAAGATCCAGTCCCGGCCTACATAATCCTCCACATCAACAACTTTCAGTGCCCAATGACTGCTTCTGATGTCACAAGACATTCAGCTAAGGACCAGGTAATTGCTCTGGTGATGGACTGGGTTAAAAGTGGATGGCCGCAGGAGTCTCTGGGGGGAGAAAACCAGGCAGAATGAGCTATCCACTATGCTGGGTTGTTTACTGTGGGGAAGCAGGGTGGTTATTCTGTCCCCACTGAGGCAGCAGGTTCTGGAGGCCCTATACATAGGGCACCCAGGGATTGTCCGAATGAAAGCACTAGGACGAAGCTATGTATGGTGGCCTAATTTTGACCAGTCAATCACTGACTGGGTTTCAGGGTGCCAGGATTACCAAAAAATCAGCCCATAGCCCAGCCTTGAGAGTGGGAAAGACCCAGGGGCCCATGATCTCAAATTGTTAGTTGCCCTTTTTCACTCCTCTAACAATGGGTTAGTGGAACGAGCAGTTCACTCAGCTAAGGAAGCCTTAGCAAGGTTGGGCCTAGGAGATTGGCCTGCTAAAGTGGCTACCTACCTATTAATGCAATATGCTACCCCATGTCCAGACACAAATTGCAGCCCAGCTGAGATTTTGATGGGCAGGAGGTTGAGGACAACTTAGACAGGTTACACCCTGGCTATACACCAGAAAAGCCTTTGGACTCTACTGTAAGGGTACTGGTTTGTAACAAGGGAGACCTTGTTTATTCAAGGAATTACTCAGGTCACCCACTATGGCTAGTAGGGACCATTCTAGACATAACAAGGCCCCGCTCATATAGAGTAGCATTGGAGGATGGGCTAATGTGGCATCACCACATTGACCAGTTAAGAAGCCAGCGGGACACCAGGCCTCACCAACAATCCTACAGGGCCAAGTCTGCTGATACCCTCCAAAGTTTACCAACTGATGCAGAACTACCTAGAGGCGAATCCATACCTGATGCAAGGCAACAAATAGACTTACCAAAGTAAGCAGACATTGTTCTGGTGTCGCAAACCCTGGACAAGTATTGTCACAGTCTCCAGCCATTCCAGGGGCTACCACTATCCGTCCATTGCCTCCAACCGTTAGCATCAAGCCTCCAACTGCCAGCACCACACTCCGTAGATCTGGGAGGACCCAAAGCTGCCCTGCTTATCTCCAAGACTACACATACGTTGACTAATAGGGGAGGAGTGTTGTGTCCTGTTCTCACTCTGGTCCCTTCCCCTAGTGGGAACGGATAAGTGTTCTGATTGGTTGATAACTCTGACAGCCAAATATAAAAGAGCTGTCAGATGGGTTGAAGGGCTGCTGTTGTTGTGAGCCGAGCAGCCATGATAAGCAAACTCTGTTAGCACAATAAATGGTTAACCTTATCTTTCAAGCCTCACCTCAGTCTGTTTGCCGCTGTTCTTGGTACTGAATACTTTACATTAACAATATTGTTTTAGCTTTTGCCAATTCTGACCTCCATCCTCCATCCTTCTCTCATCGTCCAGTTCCAACACTTCTTTATGCAGAAGATGCAGCTATTCTTTTGGTTCAAAAATTGGGCTACGTAAAGGTCTTAAATATCTGTCAACTTATTTTACTAGAAATATCTCAAAATAAACTCATCCATCTAGCTGGGCAGTTAAATGCAGATCCATTGAGCAAGTGAAATTATTTCAACACCTTGGTATTCACTTTCAATCTTCTACATGCTAAGTAATCAAATAAGAGGTATGAAAACTCAAAGTATCTCTTGTGTAGATCTAAAAATAGCTAACAAATATGCAAGTTGGGGGGGGTACCATTTTGTTCCTGCAGCAATTAAATTATTCAAGATCAAACTCCTTAGCATGATCTCAGATGTGTATTTACAAAAAAAATTTCAGTCCTTCAACAAATTCAAATAAGTTCTTTAAAACCAATAGCACGTATTCCTTATTCTACTTTAATACTATTATCAGATTAGAGTTATTTGATATCTCATTTGAGGCCCAGGCCAGATAATATTGGTTAAGATTCTGGTCAAAACAAATAATTTGCGGGACCTCATTAGTACAGCTCATTCCTCAATCTACTCTGCAAAAACAAATAGAACAAGATCTATTTTTTCTATTATTTCAAAATAGAATCAGATCTGAGACAGCTGGGATTGTTAATACCAGCCTCTCTTGCTGTGGGCCCAGAAAAAAACCTTAGTAGAAATTAAGCAGAAGATATAGAACTTAAATACCCAGATAGACAGAGACAAACTTTCCTATCTCCCTTGCAGATGAATTGCCTTATCTTCTTGGACATTCCCAAAATAAAGGGTGTCAAACTCGATTTCATCAAGGGCCGGTTATGTTTGACCTTAGAGGGCTGGGGGACATGGGGTGTGGCCAGGGAGTGTGGCCATGGTGGGCATGGCATGGGACTCGTTTCGGGGGTACCTGTGGTGGCCAAGTGGTAAGTCAGGACTTCCCTGAGACCCTCCCTACTCTCATTGTGATCTCCCTATCTTCCTTCCTTTTGTCTTTTTCCTTCCCCTTTCCTTCTCCCTTCTTCTTCCTTCCCCTCTTTCCTTTCCAGCTGGTTGTTGGAACACCTCTACAGTTATCATGGTCAGACCGGAAAATGTGATAGTCACTTACTATAATAATGGAGTCTGGATACATTCAACCAAATCTTGCTGACAAAAATAAGGTCAAATAGGGCCGCATTTAGAAGCAGGAGGAATTCGGATATTTTGTTTGTGAGGCCTCTTGCATTAAGTAGCTTGCATTTTAGGCCTGTAGGGGTGCATCTGGAGGAAGTTGGGGGTGTGCATGCCTAGTTTTGGTTGTTGGGGGGGCAGTTGTTGGGACGCAGGGCACTGATCTTGTGTTTGATACAGTCGGTGAAGTAATCTATGTACAGGTCAGTCTCTCCTTGGTCCTGGTATCTTTCGAGCTCCAAGTGGACCTCGTAGGCATGGGCACATTGCAGTATGGACAGGTCAGGGTGCGGACAAAGTTTCCTATGGTTTATGCAGGTTTTGGCAAGTGAGTTTATTGTAGAAATGAATTTGTGTTTACTGGTTTCTGTTGAGGTAATTCCTTTTTTGGAGAATGAGTGCATACAGAGAGATGTAGTGAGAGTAATGTTGAATAATACACACACAGCACACAGATACACTGCACAGTAAATTTAAATTTAATTAAATTAAATTAATTAAAGTTAATATAAATCCATGTACATCCTCTGGCATGTTTATCTGGTGGTAACTTAACAATTTCATATACCTCCAACTTTTTTAATGATTCCAGTTCCTTACCCATTGCTTTCTACCAAGCAGCCTGATCCTTAGCAGGATACATTTTTAGTTCACTATAACTGCTTGGAACTGTATTTACTTGGCATACAACATTAGCCTGATATCTATCAGGTGGTCATGTTTCTCGGGTTGAACGTCTTGGTAATAGAGGGATTACTGGTGGACTTTTCTGTGCTACCTGCTCCTGTTCTTCTACCTCCTCCTGTCCCTGTTCTACTACTTCCTCCTGTTCTTCCTCTTTAATGGCTATTTGTGGTTTACTTATTTTATCTTTAGGGACTATTTGGGTGTCAATAATAATATTGCTGGATTCCTCTTCCAGTTTATTCCACCCAATATGCTCAAGAAATTTTTGTTTTAGCACTACAATAAACATGAGCTGTGCCTTGATCCCAAAATCTAAACGATCTATGGTTGGCCTCATAACCTACAAAAAATAATTTCTTAGCTCTATGTTGCCCTTTCAGTCTTANAATAACTTCTTAGCCCTATGTTGCGCTTTCATTCTTACTTGTGAGGGAATATGCACCCATGCTGGATCTCCAAATGTGTGTAGGTAACTTAAATTTGGTTTTCTGCCATGCCAATGAGTGAATGGCAATTCTCCAGTTGTTGTGTTAACTACATTGTTTAACACATGATTGTTACACATTATGGCTTCACCCCACAGCGTTTCAGGCAAACCTGAATCAGATAACATAATGTGAGCCATGGCTTGTAATGTTTGCACCAGCAGTAATTTAGCATGAAGCTAATATAATGAAGTGAGACTTCTGCAGCAGGAAGACAACTGTCCTAAAACAGATCCACCATTGTTTTTGTAAATGTTCGCTCCTTAATACTAAGCATCTGAGGGACTATATCATTAATGTATAACTTGCTTTCAAAAGGTGATTGAGGAATGAATTTGATTGAGGAATCACTTCTAAATTTTGGCAAGTGGATGTCTGAAATGACACTATTGAACAGTTTTGCACAACAATGGAACTTACAATCTATCCAAATTTCCCATTCAGAGTTTCAAATCACACTTCCTGTTGTAATTGTCCAGGTGAACAAACATGTGCAAACCATTTCCACGTCTCTGATGGTCAAATGTCAGGGCCATGTACAGCAATTCCAACAGTAAAATAATGATAAACCATTACAAAAACAAAGCTGGGCATTAGATATTTGTCATAGAAT
This sequence comes from Laticauda laticaudata, assembly GCA_004320025.1. Classification (NCBI taxonomy): domain Eukaryota; kingdom Metazoa; phylum Chordata; class Lepidosauria; order Squamata; family Elapidae; genus Laticauda; species Laticauda laticaudata. The sequence goes on from BHFT01012207.1 coordinate 18,379, forward strand.
GAATATATCCACATTAACCTTATTCTAATTTTATGAAAAATAGTCAAAATACAAACATAACCAATGTTTATATTTTGACAATGACATAGTACTCTTTCTTCCAATTTGATCACAAAGGACCAGGGAAGACATGATAACAGTCCTCCAATATTTGAGGGGCTACCACAGAGAAGAAGGAGTCAAGCTATTTTCTTAAGCACCTGTAGGCCAGACAAGGCATAATAGATGGAAGCTGAACAGAGAGAGATTCAGCCTGGAAATAAGGAGAAACTTTCTGACAGTGAGAACAATCAACCAATGGAACATCTTGCCCTTGGTGGTTTTGGGAGTGCCATTCACTTGAGACCTTCAAGAAGAGATTGGACTGCCATTTGTCAGAAATGGTGTAGTGTCTTCCATTTGGGCAGGGGATTGGACTAGATGACCTATAAGATTCCTTCCAATTCTAATGATCTGTTATCTGTTATTCCCTCTCATTTGTGCCTGTACACAGTTATATGTGGAGGCTTCCACATAAACTGGAATCCATAGGGCACAAGTTTCTATCTTCCATGTAAATATTGTTCATTCAGCTAGCAAACACCATCTTTCCTGAATTTATTTGCACTGTGTAGATAGACCTGATGGTAGGGAAATAAGGAAATAGCCTTGAGAGGAATTAGCAAGAACTGTTGCATAAATAAAGGGAGATGAGACATACCTTAGGTCCAAGAAAAAAATATAGTATTCAGAAGAACCTCAGGCAGGCTCCTTCCTAATTTATTGGAAGCGGAGGCAAAGGCAAGTACAAATAGGCTTGTAAGGTTATGTTGCTATAGCCTATCTCAATACAGTATAAATAAAGAGAAGAGGATGACCAACAGCAAAATGGAGGGACTAAATTAAAGTGGTGATGAGAATATGGCTGGAAGACCTGAAAAACCAAGTTAATAACACACTATCATGGGAAACAAAAACCTTTAATGTGGTCACTAACAGTCAACAACTACTTGATGAAAGGATGAAAATCAAAAGGATTTTCTGAAGCATATGAATTATAATTAAGTGTAGCCAAAAATAGTCTCTCCTGCTTTATCTAGAATTTTCTGATGAATGGGATTGTGTTTCTCTTTCGTATTGTCCATCATACACTTGTAAACATACACTCAGTGAAACTTAGGTCATGCAGTTTATCTCACAAGGAAAAGCAGTAATCCATCATACTGGGTGACAGAATGGTGGTCTAAGGGAATTATGCTACTTAACGCATTTAAATGAGTTGTGAGTGGATGGATTGTAAAGAAAGGTGAGTTTGTCCTTGCCATTTTCAGGTTTTCTTAGTATCACTAATATCGTAAATGGAAATGTGGCATTCAAAGGTGCTACACTTCAGAGTTCATAAATAGAATGAGTTGGCTATGTTGAAAAAATATGTATATTCATCTTGCTTTGTGAAGATAGAAGAAAGTGCAGCCACTTGTTTGAGAAGTTGGCCACTGGCTTCTAAACAGCATTTGAAGCATCACTCCAAGGGAGGGAATATATCACCTCAGGAGGATGCAGATTGTATAACTTTGCACTTACTAATGCTTCATGTGCCAAAACCAACCCAGCTCAATCTGTTGTCTATCTATATCAATATATTATCTGCTGTCATAAATTGTTTTAGCATGCTGGAGAATAGAGTGATTTTATGCCTTGGGCATCTACTTCTGTCCCTATGTTTGTGGTTGATTGGTTACTTCAACCTCAACTCTGCTCTCTTTTTAAGCCACTTTACCTTTGGATAAAACTTGGACATCTTCAAATCTAATATGCTTTTAAACTGAGATTAGCCTTTCTAAAGTAGAACTCGTGGCCATTCTAACACTAACCCATTCCACTCCTCCTAACTATAGAGCTACATAGCAAATTATCCTTGGTTAAGAAAAGAAATCACAAATACAGATAATCAATAAGTCCTAAAACAGTTGATTGTTCAGAATGCATAAACCATATCTAAAGCCCATGTCACACAGCACCAATGGATAGAAAGAGGATGTAAAATGGAGAAAAACGCTTGCCATCCATTGGTTAACGCGATGCATCCGTTGTGTACTCACTGCATACGTTTCTCTACTCTTCTAATCCACCAGCCATCCCGTTACTACTGAGATTTCATCGCTTCAAAAAGTTCTGGAGCTGCACAAAAACTTTTTGAGCGTATGAAGTACTCCAACAGCTGCCTTTCTACTCATCCGCTCACTGCATACGGGGAACATCCGCTATACGTCCGTGTGTCATCCCTTACAAGCATCCGCTATATCTGCTAGGCATACCGCTTATACATCCGTGCAACGCCACATATATCTGCTCCAGCGGAAAACCGGGACCACAGGGAGGAAGCGAAACAGATTGCGAGACACAGACACACAACGTTGGTAGCACGGACGTATGAACACGGATGAATAGCGGAATGCAGCTCAGATATAAAGCATTTTAAAAACGGAAAAACAACGTTTCGTAATTAGGGACCATATCTTGGATTATTTACGGATGTTCAGGAGAGGTCTAGAGAATGCGGAAGGGACACCTAGTGGAAAACCTTTATTTCCTATAAAAATGGGGAGGAAATCACCTGGATTCTCACTTCAGTTCCAGCAGGTTCCTGCCGTTGCAGATCTCTCAGCCATGTCTCTGCTCTTCCAACAGAAATCAGTCAATCTACCACCATTGCATCGCCGCACACTCCCTTTTGGTAGCGTCCGCCAATCATTTCTACAAACAGTTGCAAAGCCCCTTCTACAGTCTTTGCACCTATTCTCGCAAGTGAAAAGGAACGCATCAAGAAGTGTCTCGGTTTTCTGAAGATGGATCGAGAGAAGAGCAGAGTACGGACTGTATGACAAGTGATGGTGGACGCTGAGGACACGAAAGACCCTTGGCATTCCAGCACTTCATGAGATTGCCAACCAGCCTGTTTGACGAATTTGTGGAGGCAGCTTGAGAGACCCCAGGTTGCTCAAGGCAATACATCCAACTTCCGCCAGGGCCTGGACCCGGTGGCTCAAAGGTGCACTGACTCTGCGCCACCTGGGCCTCCGGGACCATGTATAGGAAACATGCAGTATGCCTGGAGGTGCCTACAACAACACCCATCAGCATTTGGGGTCAGAGAAGTGGTTGCAGGCCATCATCAAATCACCTGGATGAGCTCCCTCCAGTTTGCCCTCCACTGAAGAAGGCTCGGTGGTTGCAAGACAGGTTGCACGAACAGTGGTTACTCAGAATTGGAACTCACCACCGACCGTTGGACCACTAGTTCGCGCGAAAGCACTGGTCCTGCAAAGCCAGCCATCCAAGTCCAGGGTCCACTTATTTTCAACTACAAGTGCTTCTTCAGCATGTCGTCCTCTTACTGCCATGGTCTACTGCTGACTAAACAAAGTTCATGTACATATGATGCTTCAGGCACGGGTCAAGCTTCCAAGATGCCCAGTGTATACAACGCCAGTGAACTCTAAGGGTGGGCTGGAAACACAAGCTGATCATAGTGGCTTTCCCAGGATCCAGACTCCCCTGCCCAACGACACACAAGATGTGCCCTACTATCATCGTAGGGGATCGACGCCTCTTCTCCCTCAGAAACCTACCTCATGCAAGCCCCTTAACACTTTCCAGATGCAACGTCACCCGTGGTAACGAGAGATCTTCAACGAACAGGCTTGTCCGTAGCCAGCAGCGAGGCGTGGTCGGTGCAGACGTCTTTTGGGCATCCTGGCCAGCGAAGGATATACTCTCCACATACCAACACACTTTCGCATCGAACAACGGCACCGAGAGTCATTAGCAACTTATCGGTCGACATAGCAATGAGAACGTCCACGCTGCTACCCCGGAGGATCAGTGGGAGAAGGCTCGCCGCAGCACTGAAGGCACAGGATCTGGAGCTGGAATGCGCACGCTAAGGAGTAAACCCGTTTGAATAAGATATGGCAATGTGGAAGCCCCCAACAAGGCATTAACTGCGGGAAAGAGTGCCTCGATGAGAGGGTTAGATACCTATAACGCTGATGTAGCCGTCCCCGAGAACTGAGTAAAGCCAGTGCAAAAGTCAACACGCTGTCTCAGGCGCAGTGGAGTGGCACGACAGGATGGGTACATGCTTAATGGACTATGCTTTCCTTCAGCCTGTTCTCATCACCATTGATAGATTGTCCATGTATGTTAGTGGCCCTACAATGAGCAGGGCAATTTAAATGAACAGAGATTGTGTTTATGTTGAAATGTGGTTTATGAATTGTATTTAGAATTGTTATTGGATAATAAATACGGCCATATGATCGTGTGCAGCAGCGAGGAGTTGGACTCCAACATACAGTCCCACTACGTGCTGTGCCACTGGAGGTTATCTTAACTTCCCTATTCGCTATCCTACCCATCCCACGCATTACACATCCCACACAGGTATCTGCCTGCCCATTCACCCACATGCCTATCCTTACCGTGTCCCAGAAGCATGCAATTAGGCATAAAACCATTTCTAAGAAGTTTTCCACTCACGTACTTTTATTTACTAAAAGAACTGAACAAGTGTGTTGAAGCACAAGATAACCTTTATTTAATAACAAACTGGGTAAAGTCAAAGAGACCCAAGTAAAGTGTCCCCAAGCAAAATGAATAAGTCAACAGGTAGCAACCCAGATCTCTGGCACCTCTCTCATATCACTCATGAGGTGTGCCCATGGGCTCAGGGGTGAAGGGTCCAGATGCTGTGGAGGTCGGGCAGCTGGCTGGGATAGTGCTGCGTGCTGAGCGCCATTGGGGTCCTGCCCCGAGAGGACAAACAGAGGGATCGGTGTGTGGAGAAGTCTCGAGAGAGATCTGGCTCAGTTCCGTTGAATGGTTGAGTAGCCCCTTCCTCCGATTTGACCGATGGGGTGTCAGTCCCAAGACTGATGACAGATCTGTTCTGAGGCAAGACTTGGCTTGTGGGGTGAAATGGAAGGAGGAGTGATAGGGGGCTTGTCTGGTCTACAGGTGAGCGAGTATGAGGCGCGTGGCCATCTGTGGCTTCGGTGTATCAGTGGGCAATCCAGTTTAGCACCTGTGGCAGGGCAGTGAACCTGTTGCCTGCGGACTGGGAAGGGCTGCCTGTGCTGCTGGAACTTCCTTGTAGGCCGTAGCCTCTTGGCTAGGTAGGCCTGTGGAAAGCCTTGAAGGAGCTTGTGGACATCACCTGGTGGAGGAGCAGACCCTGGGACTGGTGGGAGCAGGCTTCAGCTCGGGCCTGGAGGGTCGTGAAGAAGACCTGTGATTCCTCTCCGTTGGATCACCTCGGTACATGGGATTCGGGCGCATTTCCATGAGGGTTCTGGTTGACTTCAGGTGAGGAAGGCGGCTTGCGGTTAGTAGATTTTATTCGGATAAATGTCCCGCGTATACAGATGCAGTACCCAGAGGATCCGTACCACTGGCTCTTGATGATTGTGTCCCTGATCTCCAAAGAGACAGTGTGCGTCCATATCCCCTACTGTCGGGCTCTGCCTTTCTTGTGGAGGTGGAGCTGGGGGTGGAATGCCGTGGTAGGTCGACTGTGGTGGAAAGTTGCTGTTCTCCTTTCTCCACTCGACCAGGGAGTCCTCCACACGCCTTGCCTACGGTTACAGACTCAGCTGTCCGTCGGTTCTCCCGTCGTGGCACGCTCCAGCAGAATACCTGCCTGGAGACAGTGACTTGACTCTCAGCCGAAGTAATACTGACTCCAGCAGGACTTGCCGGAGAGAGAGCGGCTTGTGACGAGGGGGATGCTCCTCTGGCTGGCGACTCTTCACTCCTCCAATGAAGCTGTCCACTGGCACGTAGTGTACAGCTAGGTTCTCATCTTGGTCCTAATGCAAGCTTAGCACACAGCCTGGCCTAGATTTCTGAGTGGCAGCTTCCCTAACCATGTAGTGTCGCATTGCTACCGCCCGAGAGCACCTTCCGAAGTTGTAGCCACCATAGGATCTCCTGCCTCTTCCTCTCCAAGATCAGCCTGCTTCCTTTTGGTGTTCCTGTAGAGGCCCTGTGTCCTCTTCCGCGCCATATATTAGTGCATCTCGTCTCCAGTCCACTCCAGCACCCTCATCCTCATGTCTGCTTCCTCGATTTTTATTGCTCTCTCCCATTCCCTCTGTCTGCACTTTTCCTCCCTTGGCAGGTAACCACACATGGACCCTCATCAGAGGGGCTTCCACGGTTGTATGGGGCTGCTCCTCCCACCCACACGCAGCGCAGCTCACCAGTAGTGATCCCATCCTATCATTCAGTGCACGCAGCACACAGCACAGAAAGCAGCACCAAGCAGGAACCAGGATTTAGAGCAGCAGCAGAGCACTACAGCCACCCAGCAGCCGCCAAACAGCACCAGGACGCCACCGCCCAGCAGGAACCAAGAGGCGAGCCTGACGGAGCCACGGACCAGGCAGGACGAGCAAGAACCAAGCAGGATGAGCAATAGCATCGATCCAAGGATCCTACGAACGTCATGACCTTGAAGCAGGATCACGAGCAGGGACCGCCAGGACCAGCAGGGACGAGGATGTCATAGCCCTGACAGCAGAGCTAATGCACTCACGCAGAATCACCCACCGCTCAGAGAGCCAGCATCATTCAGCTCCTCCAAGAAACATGTCATATCAGCAGAAAGCACCCACCACCAGAAAGCAGCATCGCAGAGTACAGCACACGCAGACAGCCACCATCCGCCAGAAGCAGCCAGTTATTTGTCAGAGTAATGAAGCCCATGCAGCAGACAAGAAGCACACCAACCTCGCCCACGACAAAGCAAGCATCAGCTAGTCGAATTAAGCACCGCAGCAGAAAATGCACCCCACTGCCAGAAGAGCACGCATCACGCACGTAGAGAGTAACGCACACGAACGAGACAGACACCCACCGCCATCAAAGCATCATTCACATCTTCAGTCTCCTCCAGAAGCATGACTTCATGCACAGGAAGCCCCCAGCCCAGAAGACGCGAGCCCGTGCTGCAGAATAGCCCTCTCAGCAGCAAGCAGAGGAAGGGGCCCATTGGCGGTGGTGAGAAGCGTTGGCCCTTGTCCCCTTCCTTTCCAGGGCTCGCGCAGCAGCGATTGGCTTGAGGCTTTCTTCTTCCTTTCCCCCATGGTTATGGGCGTTGCTGGCTTTGGTCAACCTACATCGGCTGATGCTGTGCAGGGCAGCTGTCATGGCAGGCTAGGCTGGCAGGCAGGCTTGTCAGGAAGGCTGGTCAGGTGCAGGCCTGGCAGGAGCAGCTCGTGCACCAGTGGGCAGGCTAGCACCACAGGCTGGCGGGTCAGGCGGGCATAGCCAGCATAGTAGCGCTGGCACGGTCGAGGCTGAGAGGCAGGCTGCAGGCAGGCTCAGACTCCAAGGCTTGCAGGGAGGCTTGGCAGGGGTGAGGCTGGTAAGGTCAGGCCTGGCCCAGCAGCACGTACAGCAGAGGCTGTGCAGTGCAGGCATCTGCAGGCAGGGCAGGCTGGCACAAGGCAGTCGGCATGTGTCTGGAAGCACGGGTCTTTCCCTCTGAATGGTGGACTCGCTATGGGGGCCTGGCCTCACTTATATCCGTGGAGGCTGATTGCCAATGCATTCCTCCCCGCAATGCGCAGTGAACGCTAAGGCATTCCGCTAAGGCTTCACGTCATAAGGTATCCGCTATGGCTTCCGCTGTTTTGCATCCACTTCATCCACTCGGCGTCCGCTCCTGCATCCGCCTCACTTTCCATTCTCACGATCACTTTGCTGCCGGCCTCCCCGGAAGCCTTTGCGGATGTGTGCCATCTCCACTCCCATCGCTTCCGATCCGCTAGAGCTTCCTTGTGAGCATCCGCTTTTCCGATACCGCTCGCTTGGCGTCCTCCCCCCGTCCATCCTTTCCGGTAGGTTATCCACTCTTCGTTATGCAAAAATTTTTGCCCCTTCTTGTAACGCCCGTCGATTAACAGATGGATGGAAACACTTCTGTCTTCATCGAAACATTTTTCTCGTCCGCTGTGTCCTTTTTACAAACGTTTTGCATCCGTCGGCCAGTGTGACAGGGCCTTAAAGGAAACTAATGGCACTTCCATTTAAAAATATTGGCCATTCCGCTTAAAAGTGGCCAATTATTTCCTCTTTTTAATTTATACCCCTGTTCATATATATTTGGTAACTCCTCCAGCTTGCAATACTTTTCAAGGAAAAGGAGATCTAAAGTCTGTTCTCAGTGATAATCGCACACTACATTCTGGACCATGGTAATGAAAGAAATAAGTTTTTCTGACAGCCCACTTGATTTCAGTAAATTGTACCTGCCCACTGAAACTGACAGCAGTTATATCTGCTCATATTTAACTAGGATCGATAAATTATTTTTAGCTAGGATCACTAAATATTTTTTGGGCATGAATGCTAAATATGTCAATTCTGAAACATAAAAATAAGCAGCTCTGTTAGGATTATTTCCTAATAATCTGATGACTTCACTGTTGAATAAAACATAAAAAAAATCATTGAAGATCAATCATAGTGATAGCATCATTTAATAACGTATCTATGTCAGCTCATTTCAGGAGTGGTTGTGTTTGCACAAAATCCTGCTCAAAGCCTGAATGAAAAGGACCATTTCTCATCATCTTAGACCAATCTGCAATCATGAAGATGTTGTTTGCGAGTCTAGACATTGAGTTTGATCTAATTGTGGGCCATAATAGAAGTCATTAGCCTTTAGAAGAGGAATTGAAAGCTAAAGTTACCCAGGACTTTACTACTATCACAGAATCTCCTTGAAATTCTTAAAACAGATTTAGCTGTACACTTTTAGCAGGCAAGCTTCATGTGTCAATGGGCTCTGTCTTTATTAAATAAAGTAAAAGAAGGTTTTCTCAGAGAATTTCTGAATGGACAAGGTGAAACACTTTTTGACTGCAAATGTCACATCTTGATCTTCCAACCAATCCTGGACCTTCCTTTGAAGAAGCTGACTTTAAGGGCAACTGATTCAATCTTTGTAAGATATAATGATTTTATACAGGGTAGTAAAAATGAAAGGGATTTGTCCATAGTCATAAAATGAAATGGATTGGGCACAGAGAATGAGAATCAGGCATTTAAGAGTTGTGGTGGCACAGTGGTTAAGCTAATTCTGCTGATTGCCGATTGCCAGCAGTTTGGCAGTTTGAATCTCACCAGGCTAAAGGTTGACTCAGCCTTCCATTCTTCTGAAATCAATAAAATGAGGAACCAGATTGTTGGGGGCAATATGCTGACTCTGTAAACCATTTAGATGGGGCTATAAAGCACTGTGAAGCAGTATATAAATCTAAGTGCTATTGCAATTGCTATTTACCTCTTATATCATAGGCCACATTAGATTTTCAGGTTTAAGTCTTGAAGAGCCAAGGCACAAGGCAAGAGAGGGCCAGTATATAAACATGCTAGAAGTGCATAGCTTCAAGGAAACCATGTGCAACATCTATTAATTTGGAAAGATAAGATTAATAAACCATTGAAACAAACAAAGGAATAAATACTATTTAGAACTATCTATCTATCTTCTTTGGTAGCAGCCTGAACAAGAAATGCTTCAAGAATTTAAACTTATAAGTGCTAATATTACAGCTTTCCATTATTTATATGAATCAATTGTTGTAAATGGCTTAGTTCTTGTTTTAGTAAGGATTCTTATCTATCTGAAGCAACTGGGAATCTTCTGCCAAGTCAAGCTGAGAAAGTGAGCTAAGTAACAGGATGTAACAGGAGCTCTGTGATTTAATTCTGATTCAAGTTCCAAGTGCTAGCAATAACCATTGTGAAAAAAATCTGAAATTTGAGAGTGATATTGGGTCTTCATATGCATTTGTTTGATTTTACCTGTAATCTAAGATCTATATTAAGCTCTCTCTTGCATATTTGATAGTAAAATTGGTTAGTTTGTCTGAGCACAACAGGCAGATCTGATTATTGGTAGCTCTGCTTGGTCTTTTCTGTTTTGCCACCAAAGGAAACACTGAGTTTATTTTTCTTAGGTCTCCATTTCCTTAAGTGAATTGTGTTGTCAGAATCAGTTTTTCACATGCATCTATGTTGCTACATCTACTTTATGTTTTCCCTATTATGTTTATATTGGGGCATGTTGTTGTGAAAGTTGGCACTGAAAAACAATTAATAAACCATTGAAACAAACAAAGGAATAAATACTATTTAGAACTATTTGTAGAAATATCTATCTTCTTTGGTAGCAGCCTGAACAAGAAATGGTCGAGCTCATGTCACTCAATACTTTGATTAAATAAGTTTTTTTTTTTCTTAAAAATGTTAAACTAAGAATATCAGTGGGTACTATGCTTTTAAAACCTATAAATTGAGAAATTAGAATAGGGAGATTCAAATTCTTTTTCTTGTGCTCTTTCAGAGAAGAAAGCTTGGTTTCTTTTTAATGTGAAAGAGGGGCAGATTGTACTTGTAGATTGTTTTGGAAATGGCTAGTACAGTTTCTGTTGTTGTGGAAATGAGCTCTTGCAGTGACTCAGGACTACAGTGAAAAACTACAGTGGTTAAGTAATAGAGTTATCCTTAGACACCATTCTTTTCCCTTCTTTATCAACATTTTTAAATCATCCACTTCCAATATCTTCCACTTTATTGGAAGTTTTACCAGGATAAGAGAACATGCCCTTCAAGAAAACAGACCCTTCAAGTAAATCCAGAGAACATGTTTTGAAAGGTGAATTTTAATCATTGCCTAAACTAGTTTGTCTTGACATTGCTAATACCTTTCATTAGTGATTAACAAAAGCTTGGATTTAAGGGAATTCCTTATAAAATCTGCTCTTTCAACTGGTAACTAAACCTCTCTTGTCCAACCAGCCCCCAATTGTGAAATGTGTATCTCAGTATGAAACTCATTTTTCTTCTGGCACCCATCATATGGATTTTCTCCTTTATTGAGAGGGAAAGCAGGAATGAGGCAGAGAAAATGAAAGAGAGGAAAAGAAAACACATCACTTTCTTCCACATTTGTTGATTTAGTCATATCATACATGGACTACATTTCATCTAGATTAGTGGAATACAATAAAATATAAATGTTAAAAAGACTTATGTTTGAATACCAATGTCTAGGTCATCTAAACGTTGAAGAGCAGTATTGTTTATATTTTTTAAAAATCAAATACTGGACCACTATATGCCCTCAGCTTACAGCCAGTCACAATGTGATCTACAGTTTGATGTGGGACCCTGCAGTCACACTGAGTGGAGGAGACTATACAGAGTATATAGTATAGTGGAGGATTTATACAGAGAGTCCTGGCAGATGCTGTGTGAGGTGCAGGATGGCCATTGCTGATGTAATTCTACCACAGATGATGAGTATGAAAGAAATTGTTTCAATATTATCTTGATGGTTTTTCAAGATGGCCACTTTTTCAATGTGGCCATTGTCAGCAAAGGGAGTGCAGATAAATCAGACAATCTATCTAGGCAGACAATTTTTCCACATTAAAATTTGTATTGATGAAATATGAACTTTACATAGGGTTGCCGGTTGGATCTTGGCCTAATGATGGTGTTGCTATTTTGACAGATAAAAGATGTGCTAAATCTTTTATCTGCTTTGACAGTTAAAAGGTTTACTAAATCTTTTAAAGAATGGAAGGGAGAGCAATGGAGTTGGGGAGTGGAAATTCCAGGGTGAAAGAATAACTCTAGTGGCTTTTCTATATTTAAATTACAGCAGATGTGAAATCCCATGGTTTCATGGCCATCCCATGGCCAAAGAAGGTCTAACATGAATGACAGAGTGAATGCTAGCCAGATTTCATTCCCGCTTGAATTCATCCTGTTATGAACATGTCATGAATCAACACCCAGGTTGCTCTGAAAATTTGGACCTGTGGCAGAATTCTTTAAGATAATGTTTCTGGATTATCCAGATCCATTTCAGGCCAGTCTGGGCTGCCTCATGTCATGGAGGTGTTTTGAATGAGTAAGAAAAACAAGAGAGGTAATATGTCCTCTTGGATATCTTAGCAGTCTTCTTTTTCTGCACTGGGGAACTTCTAGTTCTTTTTGTGATCTTAGGGCTACCGGATGCTGCAGGACTCACTTCTCTCCTTAGAAAGAGGAGAGAAGATTTCTATTTAAAATCTATACATGGCTGTTGGAAATGATAGAAACTGTGAGGTTGAGTATGATTTGTATATGAATGAATACCCTATTTTATTGTCCTTGTCAAGTGTGCTGAACTCCTTGATTGCCTTCTGCCCAAAATTGAATTCTTACCTGGTCTTTTCTGTCTCATTTTTTAAAGAAAAATCTCAAAGTGTACTTTATTTATTAGCTTTACCCTCATGGTACCATGTCTATTTGTTCTCTATTTGCTGTCTATTTTTATTCACACATCTGATATATTTTAACCAGATATTTTATTGCTTATTGCTGATGTTTTTGGTAACTTAATGCAGGTTGCAGTTTACTTTGAGTGATTTTAATGTTGGAATTGATTTATTGTATTGTTAAAAAATATATTTGTGCTGTTATCCATGATAGGCAGCTTGCTTTATGATACACTTTTAAAATTAAAGGGCAAGGCCACCTTTCTTTTTGGAATCTTCCAAATATTTTTTTTATTTAACTCTGGCTCTTTTCAGATCATCTTAGTTTTGTCCAGGAAAACTTGCTCTCTTCTTAGCTCTTCTTCATTTAGATAGCCATTTCTGATAGGATCACTTTTTAAACCCCACATTGTGTATTTGAATAACCTCTTCAGCAGAAGAAACTGGACATTCATACAGCATTACAATCTGATGGTAAAACCTTCTATTTATCCTTGATATTGTATGTGCTGGATTCAGCCTCAAGAATCAATATTCTTTTGTTGCAGATGATTGGAAAAGAAATCATCCAAAGTACATGACCTACTTGCTGATTTTCAGACTTAACTGCCTTGGGCATAGTTTGGAAGTATAAATGGTCAACTAATGTTTTAATGTGTTCTTGTGTCATTTAGACTCTAATAGCATTACACAGAGTCTGTGGTGGTTTATGGTGAAGCATAACCTTCTCCTTATGGGGATTATAGCACTTTGTTATTTCTGACAGTCGTGATAGGCTACGTGACTGTCCATGTAAAGTGGAGGATGGAAATATCAGAAACAACTATAGATTCTGTCTAAATTATAACTCTAGTAAACACTCCTCTTTTCTCAAGGGATAGAAGATAAGGAATAACCATCTTGTCATATCATCTTGCATATATAAGTTTATACATGAAAAACAGGAATGTTGTAAGAAGTTGTAATATCATGTGCTCTATGATAACTCTTTACCTGCATGCTTTTGAGATGTTTTCACAGAATGTGGAAGTTGTCTTGCTACCTTTGGAAAATGTCTGTGGATCTGTATGTGTCAAGCACATTCCATAACATTACGGTTCTTTCACAAAAATACTTGCTATTACTGTTAGTTATGAGATAAAGAACAATCTTCGTTTAGAGTTCTACATACAGATAATTGAGAATGGTTGTCACTGACTTCCAGTGCAGGAACAGATGAGGGCTACTGAGGTAATTCCCTGTTAGGAGAATGAGTGCACACAGGGAGATGTAGTGAGAGTAGCGAAGAATACCCCACACATAGCACATAGCCACACTGTATAGTAAAATGTAGGTTTTTACTTCCAGTAAAATGGTAAAGCAAAGTTCAACAAAACAGTCCAAGTCATTCACAGTTAAAGCAGTTTTCAGTCCAGGGATAATCCAATAACAAAGTCCAGTATCAAATACAGTTCAGTAAAAAACTCAAGTCAAACCAAGACTAATCAGCAACAGTCAATACAGGAACCACAACACTCTCCAAAAAAAGACAACAGAACAGAACAACCTAGCTTTTTGGCTCCATCTTATGGCTGTTTGAGGAACCACGCCCAATTACAATTTTAGCATTCCCTTAAAGAGACAGTATTAAAATGTCTATCCTGGTTTATANTTAGCATTCCCTTAAAGAGACAGTATTAAAATGTCTATCCTGGTTTATATATTTTCCAACCCAACTGTTAGGTGACTTACATTCCTAACAGGGGCCATATAGAGTTAGCAGAATCTACAGTGTTTTCTCCCATATGGTTTAAATCATAAAGATGTTAGTACATTTTATTTGAGTATGCTGTTGTAACTTTAAGCATAATCTTGATTCATTAAACAACTGAAATAAAAAGAATCATTGTACAATGAAAATATTAACAGATAATGAAGTTGGAATTACTCATTCAATTCTTATAACAGTTTTTCCAACAAGAGCTTTTGAAGAACAGGATGGAAGGGTAGAACTGAAGGCATTTATGTGTTTATGAACAAAACAACCACTTCATAACTGCATGGCACGACATAGGAGAACAAACTCTTCAGAACAAGATACAGCAGTCCATCCACATTTAAAATAGAAAGGCCACTTTTTCAAAAACAGCAAAGCCCATATTTTGGACAGAGAGGATTGCTGGTTTGAAAGAGGGGTCAAAGAGGCTATATATGTCAAAATTGAACAGTTCTCTCTCAACAGAGGGGAAGAGATATGATTTCATGTGTCTCCAGTCTACAAAATAATCCTTTCAACTGTTCCAAGAAAGCTCCACAGCCATTTTCACTACTCAGGTGACCCTGATGACACAGATAAACCTCTAGGTGGCCTCAATGACTCTGTAAAAAATGCAAATGACCAGCTCTCTTCAAGGAATATAAATCCTTCCATTCCCCACCATCCAGTCAGAGCTGAAGAAGCTTCTTGGATGAGAAGCAAAACATCTTCAAAGAACAACAAGAAAGTCCAGTTGCCTCTTGAAAAACTTATCTTTGGGATTACAGACATTATATTTTGGTTTTATTTATTAATTAAATTTATATACTACCCATCTCACTATCAAGCGACAATGGATGGCTTCATCATAACTTAACTATATAAAACAATTAAAACACTTAGAAGATTAACAGCATTAAAACATTGAGCATTAAAAGTTGAAACCTTAAAATAAACATAAATTATACATCTTGATTGCAGCAAAATGTTGAACAAAATATACATGATATCAGTTTAGCAGGCTAGCACTGGACAGCAGGAAATTAAGTGGACTTATAGCTGTTTTGAAAATTATATGACAAGATATTTATCAATCTGAATTTCGATGAGCATTTCAAACTACTGATGGTGACACAGATGTCCCCAGTGGGGATCAAATAAGGGAGTAACAAAACAAAACAAAACAAAACAAAATATGTGTCTGTCTGTCTGTCTGTCTGTCTATTTATACCTATCTGCCTATCTATCTGCCTACCTATCTGTCTGTCTGTCTATCTATCTATCTATCTATCTATCTATCTATCTATCTATCTATCTATCTATCTATCTATCTATCTATCTATCTATCTATCTAATTTATATAGTTCCCCATCTCACCAAACAAGTGATTCTGGGCAGCATATAACAAACAGTCAATAA
This sequence comes from Laticauda laticaudata, assembly GCA_004320025.1. Lineage (NCBI taxonomy): Eukaryota > Metazoa > Chordata > Lepidosauria > Squamata > Elapidae > Laticauda > Laticauda laticaudata. Next base: position 33,853 of record BHFT01012207.1, read on the forward strand.
ATTCTTACAATTACAATTATTTGAAAATATTATACCACAAAAAGACTTGGGGAAAAAAAAAGCATGAACAGAGAAATGGCAGACAAATGGATGTAAATAATAATGTAACCCTATGGCTTAAATTAAAAAAAAATATGTATGGAAAAAAGTCCTGGTTTTGAGATGCTCCATATTTTTTGGAACTGAATAGCATATCAATTCAGTTAAGAAATAAAATATATTTTTTCCATCATGGCAGTTGTACTGGATGACTTTTGGTGGGGATTGATGTGATAAATTATTTTCCCATAAAACAATATCTGCTTGCATATAGAAAACTTGCATCTCAGAAAAAATCCCTTGTCCTGTGATATTTAGTTTTCATGTGCAAAACACATATTCATACGTATTGATATGGATCTAATCATTCAATGATGTGAACCTTATCTGCAATTTAAAGTGATACAGCTTTAACGTGGAGTACTAAAATACAAATTTAACATTTGCTTCTGCCTTTCCATTGCTTTATTTTATACAAAGATTCTTTTTCAAGTTATGTGTATCCTTTTAGTTATATTTCTGCAGATGCTTATTTAAGTATGAAATTTTACTGCTGCTGTGCTGTCAATGATTCAGATGCTTACAGAATTTACGCCTTCAGCTAAGCAGTAGATTTAAAGATATGTGGTGTTGCCTTCTTATCTCTTTCCTCCTTCTGCAGTAAAGTACAGAGTCAGCTTGTTAGAATATCAGAGACTTGGCACTTCTCATATATCAAAACTGCTATGTTGCATTTCAAAGCATGTGCAGTATGTATCTATTTGTCATCTTGGATCCATCTATTTTGTGGGGCAATTCTCTGTGCATTTTGAGGGGCCTGCTTGTTTATACATGTGCTTACACTGTTTTTGAACAACATTTAAGACCCTATGCAATGTTGGGGCTCTTGTTCTCCTCTCTTTTGAATGCTAAACACCAGAGATTCACTGTAAATCTTAGCTTTAGATGTTTATGGAGATTCTTAGTCATCCAGGTCATTGTTATCCCAAAGGGGCATTTTTCAAGAGGCAACTGGACTTTCTTTGTTCTTCCTTCAAGACATTTAGCTTCTCATCCAAGAAGCTTCTTCAACTCTGACTGGATGGTGAGGAAGGATTTATATTCCTTGCAGACAGCTGGTCATTTGCATTCTCTTTGAAGTAGCTTTAGAATTAGAATTAATAAAAAGCTTTGTTTGATTATCTCCAGTTGTTGGCATTTCTTTAGGTGAGTTCACCATACTGCAGCAAAGGTTTGCCACTTAATCCTTTCATATGGATGACTGAAGGGAGGACAGGGGACTTTAGATGGGAACTACATTTACATATGTTAAATATATCACATGCATTAATGATTTCTATTCTCCCCCTTTGTTCATTATTCTTAATTTTGATTAGGAGGAAAAGACACTTTGAAGTGAATCCAGTTATAGACTAGAATGAGCAAACAAAAGTAATTTCCCTGGAAAATGCAGAGCAAAAGTTATCTTTTTGCCAACATCTCCCTGTTGAGGAAACTGTTTCTATATATCTCCAAGGATTCCAGTCTAAAAGAATAGTCATTTTCTGTACACCTTTGGATTGAATGGCTATTGGAGAAGGCCACATTTCTTGAATGTTCTTGAACTGAACAGGGTTTTCTCAGTTGAACTGGATCCAGTCAGGGAATGTATGTTTCAGTTTGGGATCATATTCTGATAGATTCTACAGCCTGAAATACCCATGGAGCTATCCAAGGTGTTGCTCAAATTCTTCCTTTAAAAGAATATGGATTCCACTGGAAATTAGAACATCTTTAGCTTTCTGTTGGGTGGAGATTAAGACAAATTTATGGGAATTTTAACCCCAAAACAACTCAAAAGCACCAAATCGTCTATTCTTATTTTACAGTATAAAAAAAGGTCTATCCGATTTGGAAATTTCATTTCATCTCCAAATCTATGTGTTTTAGAAGGTCACTGCCTGGCTGTTTAAACTTCTTTCCTCAACATTCTCCTTTGCCTAACTAACTCAAGAAAGTGTATCCAAGATCTGAAAAACTAGCGTAATCTGTGATAAATTGGGTTCAGATATCTAAACTTCTCATTTTTGCAGTAACATGGTTGCATTATCTCCAGTGTTTGTAATTTTGCTTGATATAAATCAAGTCCCCACTGCATCTTATCTAATATCCTCTGTGGAAAAGCAATGCAGTCTTGTGATTCAGCTCATTATCCTGACTACAACTTATTTTGCCTGGGGCTGATGGAAGGGAATCAATGAGGGGGAAGTTTTTCAACCCTGATTTTTGTAATTGTTGTACATCACAAAGTCCAGGGTTGAATGTCTGAATTATGAGATATAGTTACACATCAAATTGGTTGTTTGAAGCAGTCAGAACTCATGGCTTATATTCTGTGATCAATCTAACTATATCCAAACCACCAGCTCACATTAATTCATAGTATTCCAATCGAGCTACTTGTATACATTGGACATACCTTTTTATCATCCTGCTTCCAATTCAGTTTTATGAATCTGATAATAAGGAAGCTCCAGGACACAGCCAAGAAATTTTAATTTAATACCTGAATTGCAGCAATCCAGTCTGCAGTTAGTTAGCTGCAGTTATACAACTTATTTCAAAGAAATGAGAACCAAAATCCTTCCTTAAAACAGGTATTAACATTGAACAAGATGAAAAATTCTGCAAGAGGGAAGTTAGTGAGTCAGGGGATTAAATGAGAAAAACCACACCACAAGATGTTCTGTATAAGATTAAAATAATGAAATTGAATAATTTTAAGTATTTCATCTTTAATTTTCCATATATACAATGATTATTTTTATTACATTTTTATTCCACCATTTTTTACAGGAGCTCAAAGTCATATACATAGTACTCTTCTTGTTTAGTTCCATGGGAACAACTTAGGCTGGGCTGAGAAAATATGCCTAGCTCAAAGTTGTCCAGTGAGGTTCTTTAACTATAGCATCTCACTGACTCCTCTTCAGGCATATGCTCACAAATACATTCTTAAAAACTCTAATTTATGGAGAATCAGGAAATTCCTTCTTAATCCATATTGACATTTTTTAAAAAAATCTTGAATTAAAATTCTTAACTTTGAATAAATGCTTTATTGGAAACCCATAGCAAAAGCAGTATAACTAAGTTAATTTGATGCAAAAAGTGTGTTATTTCCTGTTCCATCTCATTAATAAAATATTTTATCATTCAGCAAAACTGTATTCAAGGACCATTTTATTAAAGAGTTTATATTAATCAATTCACACAGCATTTTCTGAAACTGTAGTGGAACCTATAGTATGTATTTAATTTCAAATATCAAAGAATGTGGCATCAGAAAGTAATACAGCCATAACAAATGTTGAGGTATAGAATCAAGGAAAATATAATCCCATTAGGAAATATTAATAAAATTTCTATTATCCACCCATGGTAACATTTTAACCCTTTCAAAATTTTAGATAGTCTGTTATCAAAAGGATGACTTAAATCATCTCTTCCTATTACATATGGCATTGACTTAATATACATATATTAAGAATAATTATATACTTGTTGTGGAGACTTTGTGATTGGATCATATAAATTCAGTTGGAGTACTAGACCTGTGCACCAAAATGGATCATAGGTATTAAAAACCATAGCTATGAAGTACTTCCAGTTTAACTGACAAAAGGTACTTCAGAAGCCTCCTTTCACCAAGGTTGCAGTTCTGAAAAATATATATAAGGTTGCTTTTAATGAGTCACAGAGGGGATCTGCACTCTTTTGCAGACCAAAGCATTTCTTGCTTGAGTCCAAAGTATTTGGCAGACTTGTGATTATTTTAAGAGATTTATAGCAGGCTCCCTGCAAAATTTACCTTAATTGTCAATGTCATTATTAATATTAAGTAAGGTTAATAGTAAATAGTATTTAAATGAAAGGAAAATAATTACTATATAGGAGAATCAGTTTAGTAGCTAAGGTACGAGGCTAGAAACTGGGAGACCATGAGTTTTGGCCATGCCTTAAAACACAAAACCCGGGTGACCTTGAGCTGATCACTCTCTCTTAGCACCCTAGTGCAAACTATTTCAGAAACCTTGCCAAGAAAACTGCAGGGACTTGTTTAGGCAGTCACCAGGAGTCAAAAACTGAGTCAAAGGCATGCATATACAAAGGGATGTAGAATATTAGAAAAGACACACTTTGAACTGAAACCAAATGAATACTCAAAGGTGCTCTATCAAAAGAACTGAACAGAGATCTACTAGAAATTCTGTCACTGTAGCACTGATTGATAAAAAGTCTGATAAGATAGACCAAGAGAAATATGCCTCCCAGTACAAAAGGAAATGTAGAGCTGGTATTTCATAGACCAAATAAATTTGTAACAAGCAAAGCAAGGACCCACCCTGATTCCTTTTCTGGTCCTTAAAATGTATACATTACAGTGGCTTTGGATGCAAAACTTGAATAGCTGACAGACTATGGGGTGTCCCCTGTTTCTTGTCATCAGGGGCATTAATATATTTTCCATCAATTTCTGGCAGGAAGTAAAAGAAATACAAATGAAGGGTCTTCTAAGACTTCAGCCTTTGGTAGTGGAAGGTGTTCTCATCTACAGCCTGCTGTCTTAGTCTATAACTGGAATGACATATCCAACAAAAATCTGAATTCCTGTTTTGTGTTATTTTGAACATAAATGTTGACATCTGAAGTTTGCCGTGCAGGAGTAGGAAAATGTGTGTTGATTGAATTATTTTTCTATACAATCCTTAAAGTCAGGAATTGGCAATTTCCTAGGTAACTTTGATCTGCTGATTAGTGACAGAGTTTATAAAAGGTAAAGTGGAGCAACAAATAAAAGCAAAGAGAACATGGATGCCATTTCTGTTATCAGAAATGACTTCTTTCAGTTCACTCTCTGTCCTTCCATGCTTACTACTTAGCACTTCTTTCTCACAGTGGACCTTGCAAATTTCTATCTTTTAAAATATAGATTTGTTGTTTCACTGTTTTGGCTAAAAATTCCAACATTACTTGCTAAAGCAAATGGCAAAAAGGGATGTGATAAAACATTTGAGAAAGAACAAAGTTACTGCATGTGAAATACTAGTGAGGGAAATACTGTCTGTTTTTGTCTGATGTCATCGTTATCATCATTATCATCATCATCATCCATCTATCCAAAATATGAACAATGGCCTTAAAATTGCCCAGCAACTTTGCCTGACTGTCAATATTTCCTTGAAAGCTTGAAGAACATATCTAGGAAGGGATAAGTGTCCCCTAGGGAGAAAGGCTGCCATTCTTATAAATAGCTAGAGATATAACAGGAAGGCTGAATTCCAAAATGTGACATCCTATCTCTGGTTAGTAATTGCTTTCAGTCAAGTCTGCCCATCATTTATCAGACGAAAGAAAGAAAATGAGGCTGAGCAGATATTCTTAAGGACAATACAACCAGGACATGCCTAAGCAACTTTCTGGATGTCTATAAAAGTCTGATGTGCATGCTGCAGGAGGAAAATGATCATATTGACCTATTCGAAGGTGAGTTTGGGGAACTTATGACAGCTCACTGTGCATTTTTCATTGGTTGCCAAAATACCATCCAGCCATTTGGGAGGCATTTTCATAGACAAGTGCAGTACACTATCTTAATTCATAGTGTGGCCAAAAGTTTCAAATCCTCTGATATTTTGAGAATCACTGTGAATGCCTAAATCTGGTTGAGCCTGTGATCGCAATAACCACAGAAGAAATTTCGTTATGGATTGATTGGTGTAATGTCCAAAGGAAAACAACTTTACTGCTCTTGGGTAGGATTCTTAGCAGCACAATCATACCTAAAGATGGGTCCCAGTTATTGGTTTTTATTTTTGCTGTCTCTTTGCTTTAACTTTCCACTACGAGATACTCCTCAGATATATTGGATTTCAACCTCCATAATTTCCAGTTAGCATGCTAGTTCTCCCTAATATTCCTTTAATGGACGATTGTAACTGATACTTTTATATAATAATTAAAGACCGCTTTGAAATTGTTAGGAATTTTAAAAGGTAGAGAATCATGTTCTTCTTGATGAAATGAAAGTGCCATATATAAAAATATAACAACTCAAGGGAGCAGTTGGTTATCATGCAGTTGAGAACTTGCAAGGTCTTGTGAAGAAGAAATGCAACTATATTTGTTCTGATGTCTGTGTTTGTGTGTGTATGCACTGTATTTGTCCAATATGTGGGTCAAAGAAAAAGAAAAAAAAGTTAGCAGATGTTACTGTCATGTCAGCCCTTGCTGGCTGTTGCACCTTGCTGACTATTTTATCCCTTTCTAGTATCAGTTCTTGATTTTTCTTCTCTTTTCTGTTTAGACCAATTGAAGTGACTTCTCCTTAGAAATGCATGAGAGGTGGTGAAGAGTGACTTGAGTTATGAATTCCATTTCAGAGCCTCTCCTGATCAACAGATTCTCATGCATGAATCCACGTGGTTAATGAAAACACTTATTTCCTTTCCTCTGGAAACTCATCAGTAGGACATTTTACACCTTACCTGGGAAAAGGAAGGAAATGACTTGAACTATTTACAAGAGTGCGTCATTTCTTCCAATTCTTTATGATAAAATGCCAATTTCTCCTGCAATTCAGACTGAGTTCACAATGTTGGTGCTCAGATACTTAATTTGACATATAAGGAGAAAAGGGCTGGGTGAAGATGCACTGTATCTCAGCAAATTACTTGGCCATGTTCATTTCCCCTCTTTTGAATCCTTGTGCTAAACAATGTTTCTTACCGATGGAGCTTAATATACTCCCTATCTTTTTAACATTATTGCAAAGAACTTTATTTCTGTTTACTAGATTGGATGGTGGAGAGTATATTTCTTGGTTCAACTGCTCCTTTTGGAATATCCAATACCATCAAAAATTGCATTTTTGGAGCTCTTTGTTAAGATAGAATGAAGTTAACTACTCTGACAGCAATTGATACAATTAAATTAGCATTTGAATGACCATTGAATGGAATCTTAAGGCTTTTAGCTGATGACAGTGTGAAAAGTACAGTCAGTTCATATCTACATAACCCAGAATTCAACTTGACACACAGAGTAAGAAGATCAAAGGACAATCTGAGAATATAGGGCTTCTCCATAAAATATGTGAATGTGGAATCCATTTCACATATGCTATGGTGCATATGATGTCCTTCAATATGTATGAAGGGAGACCTCATGCTGGCAAGACAAAATGCTATTGATGTGGCCTAATACTGGGCAAATGTCATTTAGTTTTAATCCTATTTATTTATATACTTTCTACATTTGCTATATTTTTATTATCTATTTTATTTTATTCATAATAAATATTATTTTTATTTTTATAACTTTATTATTTTAAAATTAATAAAATTATAAACTTTTCTATTTTATTTGCTCACTTTTGAAGGTTAAAAGTCTGTAATTTGAAAGTGCTTCTGATACAAATAAAGGACTTCCATTTTAAGATTCAGCATTCCTTTATCATGCCATCCATAAACTCCAGAGGAGTACATTAGTTCTGATGCAGCAAAGGGGAGCTCTCACTTCAAGACTCAGGAACCAGAAATGTGATTAATGTCTGTTTGCTAGAAATTCCAAATTCTTTTCTTTGAAAAATAGATCAGATGCTTAGATGGTGGTCATAGCTTCTTATCTTCTTTTTCTTCGTAGCATTCATCAAATAGCACATCCAATTAAACAAAACAAAATGCAGCACCTTTTCTTGGCTTTCTGTCTCAGTGTGAGAAGCAAATTTGCCATATATGTAGAAGATACTCTCCGAAGAAAGGGTTAGATGTCAAGTAAATTATTAATGAGCAAAATTGACCCTGATTGGAGCTGCAGATTGCCACTAATTCAACCCATACATTTTCAATCTATTAATTCAACCCATAAATTTACATCACTCCACTTTGACCCTATAATCATCACTCCTTACAAAAATTCCTCTCCCAACTGTTGTTTGATCTTCTACCTTCAGCATTTTAAGGATTTTCTTATTACAGCATTTATTAGTATGCTCTTTGACAACCCAAAGCTGTCTAGATATATGAACCTTGAATTGCCATAATTTCTGGCCAGCAAAGTCATAACTTGTATTGTCTGTGGTTTATTGGAATTGGTCCAAGAAAGAGAGTTAAATAGGCACTGATAGTGTTTGTGCAACAGGTGATACCACTACCAGCTCCCTAACTAATCACATTCAGAGAACTAATCAAATTCCTAGCAGGCAGAGAGATGAGAATGCCTTAATAAACATGGTAGTTCCCAACAGATTGATTCAGCAACCTGAAAACAAACATACCAGGTCTTTTCCCAGGGCTTGTACTGGATTCCCTTTCTCCAAGATTAATGTGGCAATAAAGAGAAATCAGATGTAAAATGTTGTTGCTGATGTGAAGTCTTTTAGACAGATGCAAGTCTGCATTTAATTGTAACAGACTGCCCAAGATGGCAGAAATGAACTTGTTTCAACAAAAAGACTCAGGGTTTTTGCAAAGTCAAAAGATGTTTAACCAAATCTATCCTGGTGCTTGCCTTAGCATTACATGGAAAACTGTTCTTTCCTGGTGCTTACCAGACATATTGGAATTGTATTTCCTACATTCCTAGTCAGTATATGGAAGATTAGGGCTTATGGAAACTTGCACACATCTGAAGAGCAGCACTGGCAGTGGAGTTGGCAATGGACATGTTCATGGAAAGAGCCTGCATCTTCTGGCAGCCTTTTACTGTTCCTGGTGCCAATTCAACATTATGTCTAAAACTTGCTGTTTGCAAGAACTCACAATTCCTATCAGAATTGATTGTATCATTTTGGTTACATTCTGTGTAATAGGCAAAGTATTGAATGGATTTCTCAGCCTGTTTGTGTTGCTGAATATCCTATTCCTCTGCATGTTCCTCACTCTGTTCCAAGTCTAATTTGCAACCCTTTCAGGGATTTTGCTCATTCTTTTCATGCAAACGTTTTCAAATATGGAAGTATTGATACTCATGTGCCAGGAGAGTAACAACACCTAATGCCTATTTATTTACTTGTTACAGTTATTTCATTCTTGAGCTCAAAGAGGCATATATATTGCTTTTTCTACCAATTTTCCACCCTTCCCCCCTCCAAACCCCCCCAACTCTGAGAGTGAATGTGTCAGCCTTCAAGATCTTCTACATCGCTTTGCATCTTTCGGCTGTCATAAGAAACGG
>BHFT01012210.1:0-59139 GCA_004320025.1 Laticauda laticaudata
GGAGAGATATTTCAATTTAGGCTAAGACCCAAAATAGCCCCCATCTGCTCAAAAGCCAGATGCCGTCCTTTTGGCCTTAAACCAAATTGATGAACACTAACAAACTAATAGCACAGGGGTGTTAGAGCCAATCGACCATGGCCAGTGGAACCACCTCGTACGCCCTGTACCAGATGGGTTCAGTGCGCATCCTCTCTCTGAGACTATAAGGCACCCAATCATGCACTCCAACAAAGCACTTACCAGTGCCGGTAGTGCACCACTTATTGCTCCCGGGGGAGGAAAAATTTTGGCGAAGCTGATATGCTCGCACAAAGCGTAACCAAAAGCTTACCCTTGCCCTCTACCGGCAAGAGGATACAGACTATAAAGTGACACGACAGAGGGGCGGTTACAAGTGCAACGACTCAGTTTTGGCATAGCGATGCCCCAGGTGTATTTAAGCCTCATGGGCGTTTACCAGAATCAAGGGAGTCGTCTTGTTTTGATGATTTCTAGTGTCAGCAAATGCTAACCAACCTAAGAGTAGATTAAAAGAGTTTAGGATTGGGGCCTTAAAGTTAGGCGAGAAGAAATGTAACTTAGCCACCAAACCAAGTCGAATTTCTAGGCTACCTCCATAGATGAGCAGGGATACACCCCCCCAAAAAAAGAATAAGGCAAATCAAAGACGCACCTAGACCTAGAACAAAACTGACTACAAGCATTCCTAGTCTCATACAATTTCTACAAGTGTTCCCGCCCTCAAAAATAGCAACCGTAGCAGAACCACTTATCCGATCGGTTGTTTAGACAAAAAACTATCTGGAAATGAGACTACCGGAACAAGCAGCATTCAAAGTATCAAAGATCTATTAAACGTCTTAACACCGTGTTTTGATCCAGTATAACATTACCTTGCCTTTGACGGTCAACTCTGTGATGCATCGCCTTTTTGAATCGCGCCATCGGAGCCCACAGCTACAGACGGCAGAGAGGCACCTGAGTCTGCTTTACAGATATTCAAAGATAACGCTTTCCAATCAGAGAGTAGAATATTACAGCCAACTTGACCTGATAAAAGCCCTCCGCAATCATAGCCGGATCAATTAAGTAAAATAATTCCATGAGTACCTTATACGACAGCAGAACTTTTTGATCTCACTGATCAACAAACTCCTATTCAGGGATTCTAGCAGGAACAAAACCGACCCGAACATTCGAGTCGCAACCTAGAATGAACGAGGTGGTCGGAATTCCTCGCGCCTACACTACACCTGATCCACCGCCCAGGAGACATCACCCATGCAGCCGCTTTGAGCCGTTCCGCTGCCATCATGGAAGATGACCCCAGCTCCCACCATCCCATTCTCCAACCGGAGGCCTGAACCGAATCTGCACTACCGCAGTGGACATTGCTAAAGCCAACGCACAAAAAGACCCCGCTGAAGTCACATCTCTGCATTGGTAGGTAAGGGCTGGCCGACGAAAAACAAAAATCGAAGAACCTTTTAATTGCCATTCACACCCGACAGACCGAACTGCTTCGAGAAAGGCTTATTTTGTGGGTGAGACAGGGTGGTAATCCAAAAAAACTAACAGAAATGTTTTGTTGCATGTTCACGAGGGCACCCGGGCATAGTTAAGATGAAAGCGCCTGCCAGGAGTTAACGTTTGGTGGCATGGGCTGGACAAAGACATTGAACGTGGGTGGCTAATCCAATGCATGACTGCACAAATTCCGAGACCACTCCCCACAGGCACGCAGTCAGGGGACACGGGAAACTCCTGGGGCCCATGGTCGAGACATGCATATTGGACTTTGCCGGCAACAAAAGGCAACACCCTTGTTGATAGTCGTGATGCCTACTGAACTGGTTAGAAGTCATACTATGGCTTCCACGACCACCGAGGCAGTAATGAAGCAAATTAAAGAACAAACTTTTCGCCACGCATGGACTGCCTGATGTATTGATGTCAGACAATGGGCCCCAGTTTTACTGCGTTGGCATTCAACGCAGTATTTAGCTGCAGCAGAGGCATCCAGACAAATGCTTGACAGCGCCAGCCTCATCCGGCTGCAAATGACAGGGTTGAACGCATGTTCGGGTATACTAAGGAGGGGCCTAGAAAAGAATGGACAAGGGGACGTGCCAAGAAAAGCTAAACCGATTATTAACATGCACATATTACCCTAGCAGCATAACCACAAGAGCCCAGCAGAACTCTTAATGGTAGGAAATTGCATTGCCTATCTCGACAGACTGGCACCCCACTTATATACCTGGGATAAAGCCTGACTCCTCCAGCAAATAGCCGGCATTCGATGATAGGCGACTGGTTTTTATGCAAAAAACTTACCAGGGACCCGTTATGGCTCCCAGTCACAATCAACCAATCAGAGGGCCCCCAGTTTAGTGACTAGTATTAGATGAATGGAAGGAAATGTAAGCGCCAATCGACCAGCTTCGTTCTCTACACCCTGAATGCACACCACACCAGCGCCAAAAAATAATAAATGAACAAAAACAGCCGAGGAGTGGAGGGAAATACAAAATAATAAAAAAGGGAGAGACGAACCTCCCATAACACGACAAAAAACACTACAAAACAAATCAAAAAGAGCACTCACGATTAGATGAACCCCAAGAGAGAAGTCCGGGAGCAGGAGAACGAAGCGAGGTCTTCCTGGAAAGAGACAGCCAGGCCGGCTCGACCAACCCAGACGGACCAGGAGGGAGTGGTGGAGCCATCTCAACCAGCCCGAGAAACTCAGGTGGGAGCGGCAAGGCTGACTCATCCTTCCCTTCTCCTTCCATGGAGAAGGCACAGAGAGAAAGCGATCCCGTCCGAACTGCTTGAACACCATGCTGAGACTGCGCTGTGCAGGTCAACCAGGACTCAAAAAAGCCCCACCGAGCTGTGTGACTACGTGATGCACGTAGTGGGACGAAACCAGGGGGGGAGGGGTGTTGTGTATGGAACTTGATAGGCTCCAAGTGCCTTAATCTGATTGGCCGAGAAGGCCGTTCTCGAATTGGCCATTTAGGAACCAATCTGATTGGCCCGCCTGACGGTAGGAACACTCAAAGTACTGTCATTGGCCACAAGCCGCGAGCAAGCCACTACAAGAAGGGCTGCCGTGGCTTGGGCTGTTGTTCCGTTACCATTGCCTTACTACAAGAAGGGCTGCCGTGGCTTGGGCTGCTGTTCCGTTACCATTGCCTTACTTGTTAAAAGAAAAGAGTTGTTGTTGGAACCCGGTCTCGTGCAACTTATTTCCAAATGGAACACTCATAATATAGGAAAATTTTTACTTTAATGTTGCAGCCATTCTGATGGGAAAACACAAAAATCAAACTGGCAGCTGCAATTAGCCCATTTTTCTCTTGTGGCTATCATTGGGTCAGGCAAAGTTTATTGAAGACTGTATCACTCGCAGACTGAAAAGATGAGGGCAATGTCCTGACAAGGCAGCCAGTGATGTGTTACCAGGTTATATTTGTACCATGGTTAGGTGCAATTCAGAACATAGCCTATGCTAGTAAGCAGTGGATGATGAAAAATGTGGTGTGATCCTCGACTTGTGTGCAGCTGCCTCCCACAGGGAAATAATGTGAAGATGGGGGATCTCTTCCTTCCATTTTTTCAATCATTTCAGATCACTTCCTCAATTGTAGGGCTACCTGCTGCCTGGGGAATTCTGGGAGGTGAACTCTGTGCATTTTAAAGATGTCATGTTTGAAAACAGAGTTGCTTCCATAATACTCCAGGGAAAACACTTGGAAAGGAGAGGAAAATATGGCTGGAACTACTCCAACTCCCATGGAGTCCATTCCGAACATGAAAAGGCTCGAGACACACAATCCGACCCACTTGGTTCTCACCTAGTCGATCTTCCGCTTCTATGTACCTGAGAGGCGTCTACAGCCGTTGGGGACTACAAGTAAAGAGCGTGACCCTAGCTGACTCATCCGACGGCTTTCTCTCTTGCATCTGCCGGTCCGCCTCCGCGACCGGCTTGGTCTTTGCGCCACACGCAACTGGGTGATGTCTTCCGACCCGAGGCGCACCTGTTCCCTTCCCCACCCGGCTGACGTCGAGCTTCATCTGACCGCCCTGCCTGACGGCCGGCCTCTCACTGGCGGCGGCGGCGGCAGTGCATATATATCTCTCGCTCGATGGGTATGGAGTGTCTTGCCGCCGCTCCGAGCGTAACACTCGCCAGGCACCAAGGGAGTCCTCCTCAACCGCTTCAGCGCGCTTTTCGCTCACTCTTTACTGGGCAAACCGGTCCCCGAGGACGCCCCTTTCCCCTCAATGCGTGCCCCGCTCGTTCTCCTCCTTCTCTCGTTGCTCCAGAGTCCAGGTGAGTGGGCGGGCGAGCGATGGACCCTGTCGAGAGGCGGGGCAGAGGGGAGCGAGAATCTTTGGCGGCCAAGCGAGGAATTTGGAGTGGTGCGTTGCTGGGATTAGGCTCGTAGCTCGCTGCAGTTTTCTGAATTGGGCTCCGCTTTCCCCGATTTTCTTATTTTTTTTTAAAGTTATGCTGGAATTACACTGCTGTTTGGAAATAAGAGGTGCCTGAAAGGTTGAGGAGCAGTGGCGGGGATCGGGGGTACCTTCTGCGTTTCCCGCCAGACCCTATTCTCTTTCCCCTTCTCAGTTTGATTTTGTTGTTTGGGGTATTTGAAAGTGGCGTTATATGCGATGGGAGCTTCATTGAAACCATCCTCAAAATCTCATTGCTGTATTTGTTATTCAGTCTATGAATTAATCTCTTTTATTTTCCGTACCTCCTCTTTCTCTCCTTACTGTACAAGAACCTGCTAAGAACAGCTTCACTAAGTCACAGAATTTGAGTTCTTTTTGCTGAGTGCAGTTACAACTCAACTCTCTCTTGGTATGATCTTGCCTCAGCTTCCTTGTACTCTTGTACGTTTGAGATAGCACTATTTTTTTTATTGTGGATGCTTCTTGTTTAATAAAATCATGAAAGGAGGCCCTCACTATTTTCCACTATTTGAGAGAGGTCACAATTCTGAATATAGTTTAATTCAAAGTGATTCTTAATCCGGTAATGCTAATTTCTTTGCTAGAGGAATTTTCAATTCTGAATAACTCACTGCTTTATGGTTTTAGAAAAGGAGAATGCATGTTGCAAATTTTCAATCAGAGTGACAAGATGTTTGTTTTTGTTAGCTGTTTGATCAAATCCATTGTATAATGGCTTCTACCCACTGTATGAAGGTCAATATTTCTTAAAGAATACTTGCTGAGGTTCTGGTTAATGGAAAGCAATAATTTGGAAATTGGCCAGGCAATTTTAACATTCTGGGGCAATCTAAACAAATTCCCACTAGAAAAACTGTGAGCTGTTTTTTGAATGACTCACTATGAGAATAAGAGTAACTACATGTGCAACAGCTGCCAAGTGTAATTTTCAGATAAACACCTCTCTGCTAGTTTTGCCTGACTAGTAAGAATGGTATCCATTTCTTTCAATTCTCTTCCACAGTCTACCATCATGCTACTGGATCGGAGCTCAATGTAACAAAAGATGAGCAAAACATGCCCAGCTTGAACATGTTCAATGTATCTTCCACTGATCGGTTATCATCAGGAGTTGAATCTGTAGAGGCTGAAGATAATGTGAAGGAAGTGAGAGAACCCCAGTTCCTTGTGAACGATGCAGGAAGAGGTAGGTTAAAATATAAAATGCTTGCCCATTTGGGACTGAGGCCCCTGAGAGGAGGCTGGTATAATTTTTACAAAGAGCTGTTACTTTGTAGTTCCTAATAAGACAGGGGCTTTCTGAGAATATACTCTAAGCATCATAGAACCCTATTCTTCCTTTATTTTATTCCACGAATCCAAAGACTTTAGTCAAATAAAAATGGATGTACCATGGAAGAGATTATTTATAGCTCAGGGTTGAACTGTAGAACAGGGTTGAACTTGGTGGTTTTCTTGCAGACATTTCATTACCAAATTAGATAGATCAGAGCACTTCATACTCCTCAGAGCACTGATGATGTTATCTAATTTGGTAATGAAATGTCTGCAAGAAATCAACCAAGGATCCCAGAAAATGAATATGTCTAAAAAGATATCTAATAGACCTGTATATGCACTATGGTGTCTTTATGAACCATTCTGCCTTTTTGTCCTTTTTTGTTTCTAAATAAATCAATAGTCACATGCTTGCTGTTAAAACAATTATAATATCAATAGTCTGAATGATTGTTTCCAAGAATTTGAAGATTATTCTCTAGCATATATATCATTGGCAAGGACTTCACATTAGTACAAAAGAAGTACATTTTGGACACAAGGATGAAGTTGGCTTCTGAATCTCAACCATACCTCTACAATATAAATTTAAACTAATATTACAACCAATCCATTTCTGTCAATGTATCCTGGGAACTTTAATGTTTGGTACTAAGTATGTTTTTCAAGAAGCTGTGACAAAATATGTCTTTCAAGAAACTTTGGTAAAGCTCAGAAACTTTTTTTTTTTACAAATAGTTAATAAGTGTGTTCACCATGTAGTTTTCAACTTTATTACTGTATAAAAATCCCTTTTTGACCAAAATGAAGCTTATTTACTGAGGAAAAAATAAATGGATTTTACTGTTGCCCTTAAAATTAAATCTTTTTTTAAAAACCCAATGGAATACTGAAATGAAATATAAGGCATTCTTCTGTTTTTAAATAGTCTTTATTGTTCTAGGTCATTCAACTTGCACTATAAACAGACTTTGTCCAAATCCCCATGTAATATGTGTTGGGATGAGTGGAAATTTGAAGCCTTAAAACAGGCCCTTTTCTCTTATTGTTTATTTTGATTCTTCAAAATTATAATAACACCAGCAATAGCATGTATACTGCTTCACAGTGATTTACAGCCCCCTCTAAGTGATTTACAGAGTCAGCATATTGCCCCCAACAATCTGGGTCCTCATTTTACCAACCTCAGAAGGCTGAGTCAGTGTTGAGCTGGTGAAAATTGAACTCTGGCAGTCAACAAAATTAGCCTGCAATACTTCATTCTAACCACTGTGTCACCATAGCTCCAAGATAGAGATAACCATCTGCCAGCATAACAAAGAGGTTCATAAAGTATATAAAGGAGCCTTCTCTGCTATAACACTAAGGCTGCAAACATTCTAATCCCCTCCCTCCGTGAGGTCTGTCCCCATCTTTCTATTCTTCTGAGAGGATCTCAAGAGTTGGCCTGATCTCTGCCAGTTGGCCTGAGGACCCTGTGGGAGACAACCACACTGGAGATGGCTACTAAACTAATTAGCTGACCCTACCTCCGCCTTGCAGTTCCTGTCCCCCAGACCACCTTTTAATTGATATTGTTGTACTTCATTTATTTGTATTGTTTCATAGCTTTGCTATGGTCATGTTTACATTTTTGGCATTTCTTCCATTTTACTCTTGTAAGTTGCCCCACAATGAGATGGGTCCCAAATAAAGTTAACAAACAAATCAAATATGTCAGTAAAATATAACTTTAATTTTGTGTCATGGTCAAATAAATCTTGAATGTATTACCTTTGATATAATATTAGTGGGAATTAACCTTTTTAAAAATTTATATTACTTTTGAAGTAGTTTTGTATCAGCCATTCCATTCTACTTCATTTGGGCATTCATTTGCAATATTAAGAAGGAATTTATATTCATAATGAAATTGACATTTTAAAGCATACTTTTTCTTAAAATGTATCTGTAATGTATTGTTGGATAAAGTAAATTGCAAAATTTTGATTAGAGTTTCAATATTAAAATCAGATTGGATAAGTTTATCAGCATTTAGAAAATCAGAAATTCAATTAAATATTATTTCTTGGGAATATGAATATAATGTATTGCCATACTCATATTGCCTGAGCCAATATCATGAACTTCCAAAAGTATTTGGTTCATAAATATTTTTATTTTCTTAATTGAGTCAAATCTTTCTTATAAATCATTTGAGTTAATAATTGCATATTTATGTTGGTTGTGCTACAGTCGCCTTAGCCGAGCTGGTCCTGGAGTAGCATTTCTAATTACTTCATTTTATTTTTTACCTCTGTTTTAGAAACAAGGGAAAACATTAGCTTTACCCCATTCTATTCACAGATGTTCAGTGTTGATCACAAAAATTAAAAAAGGAACAGGAAGTATCAATTAGTACCAAGATTTTTGAAATATCAGCCAAAAAGGAGAGGAAGTGGCAAACCATATTTGGCCATGGTTTGCTTTATTATTTGCTGTGCATTCACTGGGTGAATGCCATAAGGATCATTATTATTTCTCAGTCATGCTTAGGATACCTGAGAATATGGGCAGAGGAAAAGGCAGTGAAAACATTCAGAATTCTTTAGGATTAATGTATATCTCTAGCCTAAGCAACTATGGATAAAAAATATTAGTGTTGCCCATAAGTATTTGTCTGACAAAATGCAAGAGAAAAACTATATGAATCTTAATTATAATAACATATGAGAACCCACCTCTCTCTCCTCTACACCACCTCTATTAATACTTGGTAATCTGACATCTTGAAATTCTTCACATTCTAACATTTTTATAATGTTTTTATAATTTTAAAACCTTTAATCCTAAATTATTCTGATTTTAATGTTTATATTTTATTGATGATATATTGTTCACAACCTAGAATTCTTCTCCGAGAGAGATTTGCAGTTAAGAAATATGAAGTATCAATAAATAAATATTTGCTTTGTACTTTTTTAACCATGGACATTAACTCAAAGATTTTTGTGGAAAAAGTTAGCTTTATTAGCTTAATTAACTTATTCGTATAGAATAAAGTTCTAACAAGGAATGAATATCATTCCTATAATGTGTTCATTTATTTTAGAATGACAAATTATATTATTTATATTTTATTACAAGTATATATATATCACTTTTCTTCTAAGAGATCAAAATGGCATATGTGGGAATTTCTTATCAGGTTATCCATAGGACAAAAAATACAATGACACCAAGTAGGTTGCTCCAAGTTACTCAGGACTTAAATCTGATCTCTCCACTTTTAGTTTTGTTATTTTAATTGCATGGTGTAAACCCAATTAGTTAGATTGCAAGACCCTGCTATTTCAAAATAATATTCAGCATGTTGTTTTATGATCCATTCTGATAACTTACTACACAATATATAAAGGTTTCTGTAGGGCAACTAATCTGGATTATAATATTTAAAAATGTTAGAAGTAAATGTTTTGGAAGTTCTTTTTATACAAAAATCAACTTTATCTGATTAGCTAATGGCTTACTTAGGAACAATTCCTTTAGTTCCTTAGTTCAGTCCCATTGGGAAGCTCTACTTACTTAAAGATAGATGTTTCTATGATGTTCAATTATTTAAGTAAAAGAAGGAACTAAATGCCTCTTTAAATTGAGGTATGTTTGCTTGAATATAGCACTGAATTAAAGTTAAATCAAATTGCAGAATAAATAGATTTAGTTGGATGCTTCAGAAATTATAAATGTGTTGGCAAAGGTGCCATTAATGCAGAATATGCATGCAAATTTCTTTGAATTTAATTGAAAATCAGGCTTAAGTAAAATTTCATAGTGCAATTGTATACTTAATAGAAAGTTGCATTTAACCCTTGGTCGCTGATGCTTGAATTTTTTAGTTTATCTCATGGCCTTCTCTCACTACTCATTTAATGCATCATTTAGCCCTAACTATATATTGGAAATGGGAAATACTTTTGCTAATCAGATATACTGCTTACTGGCTTGTTATAAATTAATGTTTATCCCTCTGGATAGTGATTAAACGAATAGGGATAACATTCTTCCCAAGATGTACATCTGATCAAGATGTACATCTGGCTGCCTTCACAGAAAGATATTACAGAGTTATGGTATTTTCAGACAAGAAAATGCCTCCTTCATAGAATACATTTTTGACACATATCAGACCAATCATGCTCTCTCAGTCTGATACAACATAAAGGGTTTCTATGAAAACCCTTTTTCATAGAAAAAAAAGCAGAAAAAAATCATTCCGTTTTACCTTGGATCACTTGGGAGAAATGGATTCCAGCTTATAACTTTGTGATTATGCTCATATGTAATGAGGGAGAATTCTGGTGTATCATTCATGAGTTCCTGACTCTTTCACTCTTGTTTAGGTCCTTCTATTACAGAAAGGGCTCAATCAGCCTTCTCTGCTATATGCCTTCCAGATAAGTAACAGCAAGTTCCCATCGTTCCCCAGTAGTTACACTAGAGTTATAATGTAGTAATCTTGAGGGTATTAGATGTGGGAAAGCTGAGTTAAAATAAACAAGGTAAAAACTCACTAAGGTTTCTGACTCAGTATTCCTCTTCCAAGAAGGGGGTTGCATGTCCTTGGTTGTAAATAAAACACAAGAACCTGTTCTGGCTACATGAGGAGAAAACCTGATGTCCCCAGATTTTTTTGAACCACAACCTCCTTGCCATTGACTATGCAGGCCTCTTGGGATTTCAAGTCCAAAACATCTGGAGGCCCACAGGTTGCTTGTCCCTTGTGTTAAGTTCTTGCTAGTTTAATTATTCCTACTGATGGAAAATGCTAAATGGTACAAAAAGTTATGCAGGTGGCATCAATATATAATAACCAAGAATAATCTAAATGCTAGGTTTCTGCTTCATATGAATGTCAGTTGGCCATAAAGCTTTGAAGGTAAAGGCTGTTAAACAAAAAACAAGTTGTTTCATTAGGGTTTCAAATCACCTTTGAGCTAGAGAATTGACTATACCTCACCTGTAAGTGAAGTCATGTCAGGGAGAGAAAAATAATCCTTTCAGACTGTTTTATGCTGATTAGAAATGAGAAATCCATTGCAAATCATACTCTCAATCCCACAATATGCATTTTTGAATTGGCAGATCATTGTGAAACCCTGTCTAAAACCACATAATTATCTACTCTGATCTTTTAAACCCCTCTGAAATGCAAATATCTTTGGGGTTAACCAAATTACCACACCTCATTAGAATTGTTAAACTTCGAACTTTATTTAATTTATCTTATTGCTCAGCAGTAATGTTTATATTATTAGTTTTGACTTTATTACAGGGAGAAATAAAAAGACTGATTATATTAAAATGCTTTGCACACTGACTTTCTTTCATTACATTTAGAAAGGCAGAAGTTATTATAAAACCTGTTTCTCTTTCCTGATTTTGAAATTCTTAAAATGTAAAATAATTGCATCAAATCAAAACTTTACATAAATATTTACTTCTATCAAGACCATCAATGAATTCTTATTTTTTGTTCAGATATATAGCTAGCCCTTGCTTCTAAATATGGGAACATGATCTCTCTGCACCAGAAGATTTCACTGTCTGGAATAGCAAATTGACTTTAGCATGAAGAAAACTGAATGTTTTGTTGAATTTGTTTTCTTGTTGCAGTAGAGTTGCTGCCACAAACATATTAGCTATAGTTGCACAATATGCTTAACCCAGATAATATGTTTTCACACATCAGAAGTCATTTTGGGAATGCAGATCTCCATTCATTTTCTTCTGGAAATGCCTGCTATTCTCTGAGCTTTGCACAAACCATTGTCTCTGCTGATTTTGGTCCAGCATCATGAGGAAGAAAACCAATAACAAAGGAGATTGCCATCCCCCCCCTTATAGTTTAAGAGAGAAGCTTCAAGTTGTGACTTTGTAGATGAGGCTGGACAATTATTTTTACTAGGTTACAGTGCTTGCATAAAATAGTTAATGGGGTTAATGGTTCATTAATGTCTAATTAATATAAACCTACGACTGTTTAAAGTAAATCCTAGAATTTAGGATTTCCATGACAAATAACCACTTCTTCAGGTGAACGTAGCCATTGTACATTTCTTGTGTATATATATTTGGTCACCAATATGGCATCTCTTTGCTTTATAATTGTACTTGCAATCAAAGTAATATTCTGATTAGAACAATATGAATCTGAGATTAAAATCTTTCTTCCATCTCTCCACCAATCCAAGCCCTTTTCTTTGTGTTATCTACATAATAAGGCTAGTGGGTTGGAATCAATATCTTCCAGTGAGCTCACTGCAGAGAAGCCAATGTAGGCCATTGGTTTTTTTCTTAGCGTGTTTCCCTCATGCAGGTTCTACTTATTTTTGCACACCTAGTTTTTACAGTGGGACNTAGGCCATTGGTTTTTTTCTTAGCGTGTTTCCCTCATGCAGGTTCTACTTATTTTTGCACACCTAGTTTTTACAGTGGGACTATCAGTGTGTTTTTGCAAAAGGGTGTTATCAGCCAGCTTCCTGCTCCTTCTGGCAAAAAGGCTCAAGGTCACTCAGGTGGTTTCTGTGCCTAAGGAATTGCTATAAACTAGGTTCCTCTTTTTTTTTTTTTTTTTTTAGAGTTTTAGAAGAACTCTTAGTTTTTAGCATTTTGATCACAAGAGCAAAATGCCTCTCTGCAGAAATTGAATATAATTAATACTTCTTTTCCAGAGAAACCACCCATTAAGAATCCAGCAAACTTAGGTGGTGGAAAAAAGAACCCTAACAAACCCAAAAGAAAAGGAAACGAGAAAAAAACTAAAAGGAAAACTAAAACTCCATGCGAAGGAAAATATAAAGGTTTTTGTGTTCATGGTGAATGCAGATACATTGAACAGTTTCTAATACCTGTTTGCAAGTAAGTTAAATAACAAATGTTAATAAAACTATTAATATCTCTATTTTGATAGCTAATATGTTGTCTTAGATGGCACCTGAAAGTATTACCATATTTTCTCAAAGTTATTAATAGAGTGATGAAACAGAATATATGAATCTGCAAAAAAAATTAATTCTCTACTCGCCAGTGTTGTGGAAGCACAAGTAAAAATTAATATAGTTGCCCTGGCCCTGACCACTATATTGCCTGTATACATATATCCTCCACTAATCGGTATAGAAATCACAAGGTGTAATTTTTTTGGTTGGTGTTTGTTATGTTATGTGCAGCAGGCATTTGTGGCTGTAAACTATGATTTATGACAGTGCAACAAATGGAGTTTATCACTGAGTGAGTTACAATCAAACTATAGGAATCTGGAGATTCATTTAACTGTGCTCAGATAAATGACATACCCCATAAAGTGAATATCTGTGATTTTTCCCAGAAATTCTTGTTCCTCGGGATAAATCAAAGTTGTCTAGAAGCCTAATGAACTGTATGCCAGTGACAGAACCAAGTTTCCAGATTGGAGGTGGGAGGGAGAACTAACATATGTAAGCTCCATGCACTCTTCTGTAGGCTGAAATACTCCTTTTGTTATGTTATTACAGGTAGTCCTCGACTTACGACCGCAATCGGGACAGGATTTCCAGTCGTAAGTCATTACGGTTGTAAGCCGATGCACCCACGCGACTGGACCTGATTTTGCGACAATTTTGCAGTGATTGTTAAGCAAATCACTATGGTCATTAAGTGAATCCATGATCATTAAGCGAACATCATGGTCGTAAGTGCAAACCTATTCTTCCGAATGGACATTTTTTTCCCAAAAACTAGCAACAAAATTACAGATGAAAATCACATAATCATGCAATGCTTATGTAAAGGCAAACCAGTTGCCAAACACTCAAAATGTAGGTGTGTGTGTATGTGTGTGTGTGTGTATGTAGCATGACATGAGAGTGTGAAGTTGTAGCATTATGGCCTCATATGAAAATGAAGTTGCCTTTCCTGATACTTCCCACCAAAATGATCAAGAATTCAAACTATTGTTTGAATTTGAAATAAACACAGAGGGAATTAAGCAAAGGGAATAAATACAGTGGATGTACCTGGAGATACTATGAACATCATTTCAGTGTTCTATATATGTTTATAATAGCAGTGATGCAGAAATAATTGTGCATTCTCATGATTTGCTTTCAGATGCCACCCAGATTACTTTGGTGAACGTTGTGTGGAACAGTTTTTGAAGACAAAAAGAACCAATGATGAAACAAATGTTCTAAAAATAGAAGTTGTGGTAGTATCAATTTTCTTTGCAGTGGTCAGCTTTGCCATCATTATAATTGTCATTACTGAACAGTAAGTCAAGTTATTTAAATCCCCTAGTAAACCAAGGAAAGTACAATAAAATAGTGGCAAAAAGGCTGATAGATATACCTGATACTTAATATACTTAATGTTTTCACCAACAGAATACTAAAGTTTTGTAAAATTGCTTGCCAGAATCAGGATTTATGGTGCTCCAAAGTGAGAAATAAAGTTGCTTCCTATTTTAATGCTAGTTTATATTTTCTAAATATACATTTATGAAACATGATGACTATATTCATACACTGGTGACTCCATTTTGTGAATATTACGTGCAGTCAAGTGACAAGTATGTGCTCTAATGTATATATTAAGAAATCTTCCACAAAAAATAGTATTTTAGAGAAAACATACATCAAAGTATATATATATAGGTCAACTCAGAAATAGAATACAAAATGTAAATTGGCAAATGCGAAACTGAATTCATTTGTATTTCTCTATCCTTAACATTAATTATGTGGAGGAATACATGGGGCCCATTTTGTAGAGCAGTATTTACCTCAATTTACCTCTGAGAACATCATAAAATAATGAATAATGTAAGCGGACAGACCAGTACGGACACATTAAAATTCAGCATACCATAATCTTGGAGATTAAACTATATTTGACAGGTGATAATCTCATTAAGTCTGTAAAAAATGAGCAATGGAAACAAGTAATGTGTCCTTTTGATTTTATGAGATATATTAAGCTTGAAATTGATAAAATGTAACATTTAAGATTAATTATTTCAGAATGTTTACTCTAGCTATGACTCAATTTGAATCTAGTCCTATGAAGCCTAATTGAGGTACAATAAATGGCAGATTGGTGACTTCCAAAATTATTGCCAAGAATGGCTTTCAAATAATTAACAAATTAAGGCTATTGTGTTTTGCTGTAAAAAAAAAAAATGGTCCTGTAATAGAATTCAATGGCAGGAGACAAGTGAAATTTCAGCACTACTTCATCTTATTTAATTGAGCTTTACGTTTGGGATCATTAACAAATATAATGCTTATTGCTTTAAATTTTACTCCTGAGAAATAATGTTTTAGCTGCTATCTACTGTTGTTGAAGTTAAGACCACATTGGGCAGACTCTCTATTTCACCATTATGTAAAGCCTAAATGACTGATCTACTTCCTGTTGAAGTCCTGTAGATTTTATATCAAGGACCACATAAACTAAGTTTTCACAATGCTATGTGAAGAACTGAGCACTGTATGTTTGTACACACAGGGACACACACAATGATGCTTGTAACCTATAGGTTACAGATGAAATCTCCACTTCAATTAAACATTCATCTGGTGGCAATTGCAGTGGCAAAGATTTGTCCCCTATCATTTCCACTCCTGCACAGTTCTCATCCTAAGGCCAGAACTATACTGCACTGAACCAGTATTACTTCCTTTCCCAGCCGTCTCCTTTTCCCAATCCTTTGTGTTAATATTTTGCTCAAACTGTACCCTATTTTATAGCAATTTGTGGTTCAAGCAACAGTCTCCACCCTATCCTTATCCTGAATTCCTTAAATAGAGTTGTCTATGCCTAATAATAATAGTAATCATCATCTAAATTCTCACCTTGGGACAATATAATGCATGTAACATATTGCCTACCTTAACTTTTAATAAATAATTTTGACTTGGATTCTGATGTAAACTGGTCATTATAGTTTGGAAGCTGTTTCTATGTTGCTGAATGTCCCCACAACCACCCCCAAGAGTATAGTAACAAATTTTGCCCTAAAGTAGGACTTTAAGGTAAAAAAATGTTAAAGATGGAGAAGGGAGTATGAGGTTCTGCAGAAATAAAATGCTTCCATTCCCATAAATTTCTTGAAGTTCCAAAGTTGTGAAATATTGGAACAAAAATGTTCTCCTGATAGTATTGTGTCATTGTAAGGCTTTTTCAGGACCTATTGACCATTTGACACCTAAATTACAGGGCCATGGCTCGAAAACTGCACCCTCCAATTGTTCAACTGGATCTAGCGTTCTGTTTATGCAGAAGTATTTAATTCTTACAAGTTTAATATCTGGTTTCTTTAGGGTTTCCTGGAGAAAGAATGGTCTACTGTATCTTCTGATTGTTAAACATGCCAAACTCTTTTATATTCAAAACAGATGCCCCCAAACTTTAAAGCTTTGAAGCACTTTTGAAATGTTGACAGAATGTTGTAATAACAATAGTTGCATGGTTAGATGAGATTTGCTCATTCAAAAGCTTTGTGCCATGGTACTTGGCTTCTCACAAATGAAGAAAATTAAATGGAGCAAGGAACCTGATATGCCACAGTTTTTCTGTCTCATAGTTTAAAATCATTTTGTACTTATGCTTGAACAATTTAAAAGCAAAGTAAATTCCACAAAATGATGTAGATTAATGTTTTATTATTCAGGGTAAGAAAAAAATGCACTACCTATAATGAAATAGAAGAAAGGAGAAATCTTAAAAAAGAAAACAGAATTCCCAGTAGTAAAGTCTAAAAAGAATGAAGGTAAGGATTCTTTTAACTATATCTTATATTGTTCTTCCAACTCCAAAAGTTCATAACTATTTATGTTTTCTGTACCAATATTCTTATCATAATTTGAAGCTTTATGTTATAGCATATAATAACATAAATATTTTTAAAACTCATCCAATTCCTTTATCTTTTATCTGTCAACCTGTTTTTTTTGATAGCATGGACATTTGAAACAAATAGAAATATACCCTTTTTATTATAGGTAGATCTTGATTTACAACCACAAGTGAGCCCAAATTTTCTGTTGCTAACTGATACAGTAGTTAAGTGAGATTTGCCCATTTTACCTTTCTTGCTACAGTTCTTAAATGAATCAGTGCAGTTGTTAAGTTAGCAACATGGTGGTTAGAAGGTTGCAAAAGGGATAAATATGAGCCACTTGCCAACGTCTGAATTTTGATCACATGACTGTGGGGGTGCTGCAATGGTCATAGGTATGAAAAATAGTCACAAGTAACTTTTTTCAGTGCCGTTGTAACTTCAAATTATACCAGCTATCACTAAGCAAATTGTTGCAAGTCAAGGACTACCTGTACATTACTTGCCTTAATTATTGATAGGATCAATAATTATTAATTATTAATAATTAATACTTAATTATCAATAGGATCCCTATCAATAATTCCACCTTCTTGGAGATGAGCTTCATAAACTTCATAAGAGGTGTTGGGCATTTCTGAGTAGATCTTTGCTGTATATGTAATGTAGAACATTTCCTGAAAAAAATGTAGAAGCTACAGAGTCAGGCAATATAATTTGGTCGGTCATCAAATGTACAACTCTCCTGAGGCAAAAAAACCAAAACCCAACTCTCTATCTAACTGACTGATAACTCCATCCAAGAACTGCCTGTTCTACCAGCTGGAATTCTGGCAACTTTTGCAAAGATCCTTGGTTGAGACTGATGCCCAGAAATTGGATCAGTTCAGAAATAAATCACTTTCGTAATACAAGTTATAGCTCTATGTATATTTTCAGATAAATACTGTGATAAATATTCAGAATAGCACACATAGGAAAGTGTAAATAAATACCATATTTTAAAGAGTTTGTTATGTCAGTATGTAAGCACAGAGATTTCTATTATCACAAATGTGCTTTCTCTTGAATATAGTATGTTTGCACAGTTGAGGGGCTTGATAATTTTATAATTTTATACAGGGAAAAAAATTGAGTTATTATAAGTTTATATTGTTACTTGATTCCAGTTGATGTCTGGTTTGTATAGTCACCTCCCCTCTGTTCATGTCAGAGGCACTGTTTAAGGCTCTTCTGGCTTGAAAGGATTAGTCGTGACATTACCATCACCTGGGGGATGTTTGTGGGAGTTCCTTTCATGTCCCAGTCAAGGAGGTAGAGCCAATGACAGGAGCTTACCACCATTCAGCAGCTCTCTGGTCTCAAACATGGGCTTTGCTAACCACCAGCTACAACCACAGCATTCCTTGTATAGTCATCCAAATCTCTGACTTGTCCCCAAAGATCTTTAAACAAAATCTAAGTTTAGTACTATATGTAGCAATCTCCTTTTTTCAGCTTTCCAGAAATCAGTGTCCCATCTGCTAATGCCAGTTTACCTCTTCCAGATAATAAAAGAAGCCATCGCTGAAGTATGTACTAATTTATGGAGGCATCTCTGAAAAATTCAAATCAAGAAATCAAGAATTCAGTTAACCTGAAACTTTATTTGCCAACAAGCCAGAGGTGTGCTGCAAGGAGGGTGATCCTTTTTTTTTTCTTGGCAATTGCCAGCATGTGACCGCACATGCAGGAATGAACGAACAGCTTTGGTTTCACAGCAGCAGTCAGCACACCAGTCAGTGCTGCTCAGTTGTAGGAGAATACCGAATGGCCGCTGCCCCACATACTTCTTTTTTGCACATGTTACCTTTGGCAGAGATGAACTGATTGAGAGAGTATGTGAGAAAGTATGAATTTGAAAGCCCTTTTGATTGTATTCTTTGCTGTGTTCCACACACACCCATGAAGGTGAAAGGCAGAAATGGAACTGGCTTTGAGTAAGTCTCTCACGCTGCTTAAAGAGCTCAGTGACTCCTAACCGGGACAAACGGTACAGGGTGTGCCTTGTTTCTCCCATGCCTCCAACCTTGTCATCTGGAGGATTCCCGCTTGCTCGATGAAAATGTGCCAGGTCAGAAGTGCCAGTGTTGAATGCAGTTTTGTCTCATTGGAAAGTACATAAGCAATTGGAGCAGCTTCCAAGTTGTTGTTCTGGTTTCAAAACATTGGGGAGATGCAATCAGTTTGCAAAACTATCAACCAACAGAGTTATTTGTTGGTGGCTTTGTTTCCTGAGATTAGTCTAGTCCTTAACATCTGCAACATAACTATTCCAGAATGTTCAGTTTTCCCTTTAATGTTTTAAGGTGGGGAGTGACTTACTATTCAAGCAATAAGAATTGAGAGATTCTTCCCTGGGATAAAGAAGCATTGCTCTGAGCCAAGCTTTTGCTGAAATTGAACATCTACCATATAAGAACAAATAATGAAACTCTGTGTGTGTGTGTATGTGTGTGTGTGTGTGTGTGTGTGTGTGTGTGTGTGTGTGTGTCACANAACAAATAATGAAACTCTGTGTGTGTGTGTGTGTGTGTGTGTGTGTGTGTGTGTGTGTGTGTGTCACAGATACAATAATTATTGAACAAAACAAAGATCAAAACAAAGATACTGTACTACCAACTTCCATGGGATTTTTCTTTAAAGAGTATTAAAGAGCAAGATAAAGCATCTTGAATTTAGTTTGCAATATTATTAGCTTCAATGTTTTCTCTAGAGATGAAAATTGCTTCTACAAAGAGGCACCTTTAATTCAAGTTATAATTCTATGCACTTGTTTAGATAAACTATGAAATGTAATGGGACTTATATCAGAATAATCTACATAGCCTTATGTTAATTTACAGTAGCTTATGTGTAAGATAAACATAGTTTTTAGATTTTTTAAATGTAAATATGTAAGTATAGAGGTTTTCTATTTCTGTAAATGTGATTCTTATTTAATATATTCACACAACTCAATGACTTATTTATTTTATAATTTTTCTACACAAATAAAAAACTGAGTTGTACTTTATATTGTTACTTGGTCCTAGTGCTCTTTGCAAAACAGCACTTCACGTTAACACAATCAGCATAATTATTAATTTTCATGTCAATTCATCCACCACAAATGGATGAATTTGAGTTCATCCAAATTCATCTCAAGTATCACTTGAGACTGTTGGTTTTCAGCAGATGCCTATCTTATTATCATCTTTCTCTGGTCTCCTCTTCGGATTCCAGACATAGGAAAGAATAAATCAGTTTTTATGTGTAATATAAGCATATATAAGTGAGAAGGGGGCAAATCATACAATGCCCGATGACATTGGGCAACTGACATCACAGATGTACTTGCATCAGGTGTGGGAGAACAAGCATGACCTGTATAATGACATGACACACACCTTATTTTCATGTCTCTATGCTTTGTAACAAAAGTCCTCTGTTTAGATAAAGTTAGTATTCTTAATAAATGGGAGAAATAGAAATCCTAACTACATTAGCCAAAACATTTCTATTTCCTTAAATTTCTCACTAATTTTGTCAAGATTTCAAAAAACACTTTAAAGGAGGAATTCCAAATTCTCTGAGTAAATGTATTCCTTAAGTTACCAAGGCAGTTGGGACTGGTGTAGCCATCATTGAGTGATATGGTTATAAGTGCAACATAACGTGATTACTTTGCTTTGCAACAGCAAGCCAGGTTATGCCAATTTTAACCTCAAGTCACACAAGTTTTTAAATGGAAAGATCGGAACTCCAGGTAAGGAACACAGAAATGTCACAGGATGGGGGAGGGCTTCAGGATGCCCAGTGCAGGCTGTATGTGAGTTGGGATGATGCTGAAACATAAGATAGTGAGGCCAGGGGAAAAGGATGTGGAGTGCATGTGGCATGTGTGCCGGGAAAAAGGCACATGATGTGTGTTGTGAGCTCAGGGAGGTCGGGGAAAGGAGATGTGGCGTTTGTGAGTTAGTGAGCGAGTGAGTGCGGGGAAGCCATGGCATGATACTGAGAGGTGCAAACAAGCAAAGAGGGTGTGGTTCATACAAGCAAAGGAAGGCCTGTGGAGGGAGATATACTAAAGCAACCTGTGATCTTTCCTGCTAGCTTTCCCAATGACTGGGGGAAGCCAGCGGAGGAGGTTGGCAACAGCAATCACATGACTTTGGGATGTTGCAAGGGTGAGGCGATGGTCAAGCATCAAAGTTTGTTCAGGAACATTCTATAAAGGAATCATTGAGTCTGTCATCTGCACCTCTATAACTGTCTGGTTTGGTTCTGCAATCCAACAAGACAGACACAGACTTCAGAGAGTAATTAGGACTGCAAAAAAACAATTACTACCCACCTGCCTTCAATTGAGGACCTGTATACTGCAGCAGTCAAAAAGAGGGCTGTGAAAATATTTACAGACCCCTCACATCCTGGACATAAACTATTTCAACTCCTTCCCTCAAAACAACGCTATAAAGCATTGCATACCAGAACAACTAGACACAAGAACAGTTTTTTCCCCCCGAAAGCCATCGCTCTACTAAACAAATAATTCCCTCAACCCTGTTCAACTATTACAAAGTCTGCACTGCTATTCCTATTAAATCTTGTCACCACTCCTTACCACCCATCCCCTCCCACTTATGACTGTATGACTGTAACTTTATTACTTGCATCTTACAATTTATATTGACAGTTTCCCAGTATGATTTGATTGCTTATTGTACCTATGATTATCATTAAGTGTTGTACCTTATGATTCTCGACTCCTGATGAATGTATCTTTTATGTATACTGAGAGTATTTACACCGACAAATTCCTTGTGTGTCCAATCACACTTGGCCAATAAAAGTATTCTATTCTTCTATTCTAAAAGTATTCTATTCTATTGTAATGGCCAGAACTTTGAGGACTGGTCATATGTTCCTTCAATGCCATTGTAACTTCATACAATCTCTGAATGAATGGAAGTAACTTGAGGACTACCTGTATTTAAATGACTATGACACAATAATTTCTAGCATTGTTTCCTTCCCAATCTCTGTAAAAATCTCTGTATAGTTCTTATGCATTGTAATGGAGTTTATGGAAGAGAATGTGTACTCAAAAATCAAAGAGCAACTGGAACAGCTGGTACTGTGAAGCATTGAAAATTTCAGATGGACAGTGACTATGCTGAAACTTCCCCAGAGCTATTATTCTGACATTTGTAGTCTTGTTTGGTTGGCTCACCCTGCGTCTCATCGGAATGATACTGTACTATGGGGCACCAACCCTTTCTTAAAAGAGCAAGTAGAACAGGAAAAACAGAATGTGAGCTGCCAATTACAGTGTGTCAACAACTTTTTCTCAAGAAAGCCACAAATAGCACTTCAAATTAATAGTTGTCATCCTGCTTCAGCTTGTTTTGGACACATCATGTTATTGGCTGGAGGTTTTCTCCCTCAGAGAAAGAGTGGCCTTGTTGTGGTAGAAGCTCATTTAAGGCTGAAAAATCATAGCTCATCTGCTTTCCAGAAGTCCATTGATTCTAGGATAATGGAATTTTCTGATGCTAATCTTGAAAGATTATCTAGCAAAATGAATGTTTCTACTCTTAATAACAGGATAATTCTTTCTCTGGTACATTTTCAAGAAGTGAATCAGTTGGTCTAAGATGAGTAGTACTGCAAAGTGCTATTTTCTTACCTTTTCAAAGGTGAATTCTAGAATTATTGGAATTGCAAGATTATTAAACTGGTGCCCAGGGAAGCAGAAGCAGAATCAAGAAAAGAGATAGATGTTGCAAACTAACTGTAAAATGTCAAAACACCAAGTTTGAGCTGTCATTTTTAAAGACTTTGTTAAAATAAAGTCACTTATTAAACTGTAAGCTAAAAGGCACTGACTAAAAATTGGATTTTTTTGCCTGGATATTACTGAATAATTTAAAATGCAACTATTAATATTTATGCATTTAGAGAAATGTATTCATGGTGCCTCATTGCTATTCCCAAGGATACATGTAGATGTATAAAAACATAGTCTCATATTGTTAGCCATCCTGGCATTTATCTATCACATACAAATTCAGATTTTGAAAAAGAAGTATTTTAACTGATCTCCATTAATTTCAATCTCTCATTATAACTTTGCTATCTTCTCTGCTCTGAGAAAGAGCATTTATTTTCAGTGTGCACATCTGGAAATACCTGAAGGCTGTGGATATTTACCCAGGATTTCTTCATTTCTTCATTAAGCAGGTTCTATTGAGAACACACTACAAATTCACTAAAATGGCATTCTGACTATTCACTCTTGTTCCAATGTGAGGACCATATTCTGCCCAGATTTTTTGTGCAAGTTTAATGATGCAACCTGATCCAGGCCACAACAGAAAGAAGTATGCTTTCTCTGAAGACATATATTTCTGATAATGTAGCCTTCTGGGAATGAACTTTGTCTTACAAGTTAAAACACAATCCAACAATTTCTTGGCTGGATTCCAACCAGGGGACTGTAGATAGACTTGCAATCCTTCTGCAAAGTAATTTTAACAAAGGGAAGCTATAGTTTTCCTGACATCAACAATTCTACTCTGTTTTACATTTAATCTAAATATTGCTTCATAATATGTTATAAATCAAACACTAAATTATCAGCCAAGGATTTCCATGCAACTACATAAATTCAGTCTAATATTCCAAAACTCCCTGAGGAGGTACTATGATTTTTGTTTGTTTGTTTGTTTGTTTTGCACTGGTCTTTTACCATCTCCCTACCATTGCCTTTCCTTTGTTTGCACTGCAGTTGCCTATAGACTTGTATAACTGGTTTTTTAGCATTCAATCAGAGACAGAAAATTGTATAGACTGAGCTTTCAAACCAGTGTCATGATTTAAAAAAAAAAACATACCACATTTATTTTATATTGCATGCCAGCTGGAGAAACTGGTATCTTGAATAAATATCCATTGCATTAATATTTTTGTGGGCAATATGTTGTTAGCATACAGTAATTAAGACATTCCATAAATAAATGCCTGGGGAAATGCAAGACAGGATCAAAGGAGAAGATTAGGCTGCTTGGCTCCCATAAAAAATGAATATTGGCCCAGTGGACCTTTACTTCTAAGCAACTGCTTCCTATATTTCATTAAAAATGTACTTTTATTTCATAAGAATGTGGGAAGAAGGATTCTCTTTGAGAAAAAGCAAAAACATATATCTCATCACTTTCAGTTTCATGTTAAAATAAGAAACCGAATGAGGGTTTTTTTCATCTCAGTGATTTTTTTCATTTCATTCCAGAAAGAGTTTTATCTCCTCTCTTCAAATCAGCCACAATAAATTTCCTCTGTCCCTTAGGTTACTCTAGGTTCATTCTTAATTATAAATATTTTCACCAATAGCATGTAGAGCTTTGATAAGAGAATTAAATAAAGTAGATCACAGTCTACTTCTTGGTAAGATAGAACAATGTGGGATAGACCAGATGAATTTGCAGTAGATTGACCACCTGCACTCAGCATGTTGTTCTCAATGGAATGTCATCTGCATGGAGGGAAGCAAAGTTCTATCTTAGGCCCAGTAGACTTCAACAACTTCATAAATTATCTAGATGAGAGGATAGAAGGGGAAACCATCAAATTTGTACACAACATCAAGATGGGGGGGGGGAGCTAACACTTATATCAGAGCTGTCAAACTTCCAGTCTGCGGGCTGAATGCATCACGTGCTGACCATCCCCATGCCCATTTTAAGGAAGGGGGAAAAGTCCCTATATGTCATATGATGCTGCCGTTGCAACATGAATTTGACATCCCTGCTTTATATGATAGACTTAACATTCTGAAGAATCTTGATAGAATTGAGCATTGGGCCCTATCCAACAAGATGCAGTTCAGAAGTGAGAAAAGTAAGGCATTTGGATCTAGAGAGTTCTAATGTCTAACAGATCTCCACTTAAGTATGAGCCAGCAGTGTACTGCAGCTGCCAAAAAGCTAATGTAGTCCTAGGTTGCATAAACAGAGAGATAGTGAAGTGAAGTGACAGTGCTACCAATCCTTTATACTACACTGGTGAACCATTTGGAACACTGGATCCAGTTATGGTTACCATGATGTAAAAAAAGATAATGACACCCTAGAAAGCATGCAGAGAAAAGCAACAAACATGATTAGTGGATGGGAGGCTAAGCCATACAATGAATAATTAAGGGAACAAGATATGTCTAGTTTAACAAGAGAAGCACTAAAGATTATGATGGCAGTCTTCTAGTACTTGAAGGGATATCCCAGAGAAAATACTATTCTCCAAAGTAGTTGAGGACAGAACAAGAAGTAATGAGTAGAAGATCTTTAAAGAAACATCTTACCTCCAGAAGTTGTAGGTGTTCCATCACTGAAGGTTCTAAGGACAGCCATTTGTCTAGAATAGTATAGGGTCACCCGCTTGAGCCTCTGTTTCCAAGGTCCCCTCCAACCCTGTTAATCTTTGTTCTATGAAATAGCCATTTTGTTGAGGGAAAAAATCAATGCCTCAGATGGTGAAGGGACATTAATGGTCTTATTTCTATCAATTCTTCAGAATGGGTGAAAAAATCATGCAGAACAGGTGAAATACTAGATAATCCAAGGAAGCCAAATGTCAAAAGGAAAAGCAGGAAGTACTGATCAATCCCTTTTGTATTGCTATCTGGAAAGATTTGAGAGCAAAAGTAACTGTATTGATCCAGATATTCTGAAATCAACGAATTATAATTATAATTCTATATAATTATAGAAAAAATAGATTTGCTGAGAATACACCTTACTTCATGTTGTTTCTAACCTTGTTTCATTTTTCTTTTTCAATTTCCGTAGTAGATATGTTTGAATGCTATGGAAGTACAAAATTTGACTTCTACAAATACTTGAGAAAGTAATATGCTGCATTCAGAAATCAAATTAATTAAGTATGAACTAGATGATGTCAACTGAATGACTCTGTGATAGTCTTGGTAATTCATATCCAAATCCATACTTATGAACTTTAATGGTTCCCCATCATATTGGAATGAGGTATAAAAATATAATAGCATATAGTTCAGTCTTTGGCGCAATACTCTTCAATATTGTCATTAATTATTTGAAGATAAAAGAATGAAATCTTATCAAATCTACAGGTGGCTTAGAACTGGATGGGATAGCTAATTCAAAATGATCTTAGTTAATATGTTTGCAGCATATTATAGAAATAACAGAATGCATTTTAACAAAATGTAACATTTTTCATGTAGAACAGGGGTCTTAAAATTTGACAGCTTTAAGACTTGTGGACTTCAACTCCCAGAATTCCTCCTCCAGTCATGTTAGCTCAGGAATTCTGGGAATTGAAATCCACAAGTCTTAAACTTGCCAAGTTTGAAGACCCTTGACTTAGAAGAATAAAATCAATCTTAAGATGTGAAATATTATTTTCAGGATAAAGTTGATCCTATCCTGAATCTTAACCAGTAGTATGACATGAATGTTAATGACAAGTTTTAATACATCAATAGAAGTATAGTTTCTAAAACACAGTAAATAATAACTTATGCTTCAGTTAGTATACTTTATTATTTCCAGTTATTGACTGTATTGTTTCAAAAGATTCAGAAAAATCTTGAAAGAGAAGTCCCTTACAATGGACATTAGGTTTTATGAAAAAAACTGAGTAAACTTGGAAAGGATTATTAAGGGGAGATAAGATGATAAGTTTTCCAAGTATTTGAAGGTCTGTCATGTAGCAAAAGATCAAGATTATTATCAGTTGTCCCCAGATGGTGAACATGGAATATAATTTTAAATTTGAGAAGGACAAATTCCAGCTGATAGTTAACAAAGACCTTCAATAGGTAAGAGCAATTTGCAATGGAACTAATTTCTGAGGCAGTTGGTTAGTCCTCATTGGTGCATTTAAGCCAAGGTTGAACAGACATCAGTCTGGGTTGTCTTAGTGACAGGTTGCCCCAAGCAGCCCAAATGGTTTTTTTCAATAGTATAATGCTTTGCTTTGCTTTGCTTTGCTTTGCTTTGCTTTGCTTTGCTTTGCTTTGCTTTGCTTTGCTTTGCTTTGCTTTGCTTTGCTTTGCTTTGCTTTGCTTTGCTTTGCTTTGCTTTGCTTTGCTTGCACAAAGCAACACTTTGAAAGTCTGTGAAATATTCCTTTGATGTTTTCTTTGTGAAGAAAGCATCCCCCTCACTTTTTAAATGAAAGGGGATACATTAATTTGGTTCCCTTTTTTCAGAGTTGTTCCCTACAAGTTTTGACTAACTAGTTCTCAGAAGAGGCTTCTGGTCATTTACTGGCTGTCAGTTACGGCTGTGAGGTGATTTACAGTGCTTCAGTGAAGGTGAAATGTGAGAGTCTCACACACCCACAATAGGTCACTAGTCCTGAAAATGCTCTGAACTTCTTTAACATCTCTTCTATTTCATTTAGTAGATTTTCTCTTTCTCTGCTGTTCATCCTACTAAAGTCCTTATGAAACAAAATGTTATTTCATTGTTCTTCTGCTAAGAAAAAGCTCTAACCTTCCCTCTTTTCTGCTGATTACCTTTGTTTTTTGTTTATTTAAGACACTTTATCCCATATTTTAGTTGAAAAGACATAAGAAGACAGCTTCTTCTCTCATTCCTTCAGAAATTATCTTTCAAGTTTTAAAGTTACTTTCAAGTTTTAAAGTTACTTGCTTTAAAGGAGTCCATGGGATTAAAATATTACTAATACTGCTGGTAATTCTTTGCTCAACATAACTTACAGTAGTATTAATTTTCCTTCCCAATGAATCACATGACATGATATTACATGATAAACTTCAACAATAAATTTTCAGTTCTCATCCTCTACCCCACAACATTTTCATACAATATTGGAAATTTCACACACACACACACACGCACACACACACACACACACAAAGAGCTGCAATGGTTAGAATGCAATATTGCAACCTAACTCTGCTCAAACTGCCAGGAGTTCAATTCTTTCAATCCTGGCCTGCTCAAAGTTGACTCAGCTTTCCATCCTTCCAAGGTCAGAAAAATGGGACCCAGATTGTTGCTGGGTCTGTAAAATGCTGAGAGAGAGCTGTAAAGCACTGTGAAATGATATATAAGTCTAGGTGCTATTGCTATATTATCTCTCTTTTTGTCATGCTAGTTTCGTTCAATTTCATTTCCGGTAGAGAAGGCTAGAAGGTTATCCAGTTCTTCCTGTATAGCACTATAAAGATGTTCTGGTATATGCCAGATTTGTGGCAGCAAAAAATTTCATTAACATGCTCCAGTCTTTGATGCCAGGACCATTAATTAAAATATTGTATAAGATGGGTCTCATAACAAATTCCTGAGGAACCTGCTTAGTAACTTCTGTCTGGAGAGAGAAATCATTCTTCTGTTATTTAAAAAAAGTTGTCATATTCTCATCAGTTGATTCTTACCTGGTCTTAAAATAATTTATTAATTTTTATGTTTCCAATTAATAACAGGTTCTTTTATTTGTTGAATTCTAGACAGAAATAACTATTATCATAAGGTCTCTTGGAAAAGATAGGATGACAATTATATTCAACTACTTTGTGAGCAATGTGCCTACTTGGGGTGTTTTTGGATTATCTGATATAAACAAAGTAGCGTTGGATTCCAGCAGTGCAATCTTAATGACATCTGTAAAAATGAAGAACTGCAAGGCAGAGCATATATTTCACATAAGGACACTATTATAGGCAGGATATGGAACAACTTCACCCATGTCACTTTAAATTGCACTTGAGCAGCTCAGATAATCTGATGGCACAATCATGCACCTCACATTTAGAAGTCCAGGGTTCTAAAGTACTTGTAATTGGGCAGAGTTGAAAATGATACATCTTCAGTTTTGTAAGCAGTAATAATGTGGTAGATAAAATAGTAGGAGAACTGACTCGGCCTCAGCTATAAAAGCTGATATTTTTGTTGCAATCTTTTGCTCTATATCAGTTTGCAGTGTGAACTCAGATCAAGAACTCTTATAGGCACCTTCTTTCTCTATAGTAATAGCAGGCTCAAAATTTACTGTAGAATATCCCAAGATTAACTGCAGATGCACAGTCAAGGATGTGTGTCAAAGCAGATGTGGTCTTCAAAGGAGCTATGTTAGTTTAAAGACATAGGCAGATATCTCTATAAATATGCTATGTGCAGTGCAGAAAAATATGCTAAAATAAATTGGATTGCCCTGTTGAACTCCATAATGCTACTCCAGTTTTAATATGGGACCAATTCAGGAAAGCAGTTGGTGAATTCTCCTGGATTTATCACCCCTCCCATGAGTGTCTCCTGCTTTGTGTGAAAACCAGCCACCACTCTTAACACATTTTGGGCAGGATTGGATAAAACAGTGTGAGGACCTCAGAGAGGGATGAAAGAAAGAGTAGAAAGCTAATGTCCCCAAATAGCTAAATTACAAGGTCAAGGGGCAGAAGTAAGGTGAACAAGCTTTATCCTGGATGGGACTAAAAGCACCCAAAAGGATCTGATGGAGACATACAAAGGTATATATGGAGGCAAAATGACAACTCCTTTCCCAGATAATAAAACACCAAAAGGTACAGCCATGAGAATGTTTCTCTTGGTGGAAGCAAGATTTATAACAACCAAAAAAAGAATACAACTGCATTGGTTAAGCAAGCTTTCAGCCTAAGATCTGGCACATCATATCCATCAGCTTCTCCTCCTCCTTCTCTTAAAAAAATCTTAAAAATAACAAATTTTAGTGTTAATAGATTTCCAAAGTTTGATATCTTGCCATTAACACAGAGAGAAAATACTGTGAAATCTGATGTGCTAAAAAGACTTGTTCCCTGCATAAATGGAAATACTGTGTCATGGGATTATATATTATTCTACTATCATTTTTACCTGAAACGTGTGGTGAGTTATTAACACACATATCTTCACCCATTTCCAAGTCAGATAGAAGAATTCTACATACAACTTCTTTTGTCAATGAATTCTTTTAGCAAATAAAGATCTCAACTCTCAATGTTGCAAATTATATAGACTTAGAATTTTTTTGAAATTCTAAGCTACGTACAACTACAAGCCCCTTTTTATCTTTCATTCTGTATTTTAATTTGTATTAAGGTACATATTGTATTTTTAATGAAGTCTGGGCCAGTGACCTCTAATATGGTTTCAATGAATTGATTAAACATGCTAAATCATTTCAGTAGCAAAAATTATGTTGAGAGAACAGGGAAAACTTGCATTAGAATTGCAACAGCTAATAACAATTTTAAT
This sequence comes from Laticauda laticaudata, assembly GCA_004320025.1. Taxonomy (NCBI): domain Eukaryota; kingdom Metazoa; phylum Chordata; class Lepidosauria; order Squamata; family Elapidae; genus Laticauda; species Laticauda laticaudata. The sequence goes on from BHFT01012210.1 coordinate 29,935, forward strand.
CTATTTTAGGTATGAGTTGAAGATAAGACTCAGGCAACATCACAGAGATATGTCAGATAAAAATGGCTGGAACACATTCATGCCATGGTTAAAGGAATGTTGGGATAAACTTCAAGATAGCAAAGCATTAATAATTTGCTAAATAAGTATATGATTGTTGTGCAACCATGTGCAAAACACCCCCAGATTACCATCAGGTGGCTAACAACAAGAAATGCTCCCATGTTTTCTCTCAGCAGAGTCAGTATAGACACAGGTATATTCGGGACACGGAAGCGTGTTGCCAGATTTATCTGGAGGAGTCAAGCCTACTTCCTGAACTTTCAAGCTTTTTGCCTCTTGAACTTTGATCTTCTTTGCCCTGGTTCTCAGACCACAAGGTCTTCACCATCCAATTTTTCTTGTAGGAGTCGTTTGGTAAGAACTTTATTTTAAGGAGGCATTGAGTCACAATTAGAATAAAAAATGCATAGCAGCAAAACTTTTGTGGTCTTCAGCTAGATTCATTAGAAGCTTATTGCTCGGACTAGATTAAAAACAATGTCGAAGAATCATGCTACACTAGAATTGACACCAACTTTCATACAAAGCAAAATTGCCAGGCAATCTAGCTAAAAAGTACAAATGGCAGTGAAAATGTATTTGGTAAAACTGGATGATTCCACAGATCACTTAAATGAAGAACTAATTTTTTTTTCTAGAGAGGTAAACTTCTTTCAAGGGGGCACAATGGCTCAATGGTAAAGACACCCGGGTTTGAGAGAAATCTGACATCCCGGGTTTGAGACCTGGTTACCAGATGACAGGATAAGCTCCTGTCATTTGCCTCAGCTCCTGCCCATCTAGGAGTTTGAAAGCGTGCAAATATAAGTAGATAATTATCACTTCAGTTAACAGCACCTTGGCATATAGTCATGCTGACCACATGACCAGAAAAATATCTTCAGACAAACCTGGCTCTCTCAGTTAAGAAATGGAGATGACCAGCACATCTTAGAGCCAGAAATTATTGAATAGGGGAAAACTTTACCTTTACTTTAAACATACTTTAAACAAAAAACAAAAAAACCCCAACATCCATCATATTTATGTTCTAAGTAAGTGTTCTCTGAAATAATGCTTTAATATAGAAAATGCCCCAAAAGAAAGAATTCTTGGAAAATATTTGTGATCCCAATTTAAATATCTAACGTAGGTTACAAAAACTTTGGAATTAATAGAATAACAGATTTACAAAGTTGGAAGGGAATTTAGACTTCTAGTCCAGGTCTCTGCACAAGAAGGAAATCCTATGCCATTCTGGAAAAATGGCTGTCCAATTTGTTCTTTAAAATCTCCAGTGACAGGGCACCCACAACTCCTGAAGGTAAGCCATTACATTGGTTGATTGTTCTCAATACCATGAAATTTCTCCTAGGTTGGTTCACCCTTTGATTAGTTTCCATCCATCGCTTCTTTTCCTGCCAACATAACAAGAGTATAAAATCAGTAGGGTGCACTCTTTCCTAAGGCTGGAATAAAATAATCATCAGGAAAAGCTCTTAGTGTCAGTAGGATGAATAAACCAGCAGCAAAGAACAGATAAATTCAGGTTAAAGAGCTTTTTTAAAAAAAAAAAAATTAAGCTTGAAGTCCTGGGAAAAAGGAGATATTTATCAGACACCAAAACCACAGAAGCCATCTTGTATAAATCCTCTGTGCCACATGCTGCCATTGGTTTGCCAGAATCCTTTTCATTTCACCAGCCTATGGCCAAATGTTATGTATATTCTCATCCATGTAAAATTGTTTAAGTGGTTCTCCTTCATTCCCAAAGTGCACTTGAGTTTTTGCATTCTTCTTTTTTCACATATTTTCTACTGGCCTGGCCTCTGATTTCACACTTGATCCAGACTGCTTTTTGTCATCAACACATGCATGGGTGGTTTGCTAGTCCTGATTCTAGATTTGTTCTTTGGTACAGATACATGGAGTTTGTGTTACTACTGATAAAGGTCTATAAACAACATTAATAAAAGCTGCTGAGTGGTCTACACAGGTAGCATAGAAAGAACAGAGAGAAGAAATAATTGAGATGGAAGGCAAAACATTAAGTCCAAAATATAAATGGAGCATCCTCCCCCACGGAATTCCTGTGTAATTATTTCCCAAATCCCAAGAAATAATTTAATTAAGATACCTTGTAAATTCCATGAGTAATTTAGAGGTGAAGAAAGGAACTTGGAAGAGATCCCATAGAGGAAAGCTGATAATAATGTGTGATTTCAATTACCATAAAGACTGAGTAGAGAAATAATTGGATTATCACAAAGACATAGATATGGAACTCCTAAATGAGTATTCTGTGACCCTGATTGATTTTATGACATCTGTTTGGGGAGCTGAGTTTAATGTATTCTTGTGCTCTGACTCATTAGTGCTGCATAAAGATGCTTTTCTTTTTAATTGCTGCAACTCTGCACCCAAGATGGCAACCCATTTTATCATTGATGGAAATGCTTGCCTTATCACATCTGCCAGTTTCTAGGTACAAGTTAATTCTGATTCCCTTCTCCTTCCCTTAAGATTTTCCTATTAGAGATATTCAGTTAAAGTTCTTGAAACTAATCATTTCCTTGTCATTTTGGGACCAAAAGCTATTTTACAGCCTGGAGGGTTATTATGTCTTTTCTTGTTTTTTTACCATATACAGCTATAATTACGGGAACTGGGAGACAAGAGTGTTCAAATCTCTCCATCTGTCACTTTCTTTATCGCTCTTCCAAAGTACACATTAGTTAGAACTCTCCAATTCAATCACAATGGTAGTTCTGCAATTTTTTATCACAGCTATTGGAAAATACTGGTTGCAGATAAGAGGGACCAGTACAAAAAATGCATTGGTTAGTTCATGTAGAAAGAAAGGATCAGATTGCAATATAAATATAAGGAGAAACATAAACAAGAGAAAGAGAAAATAAAAAAGTTGTGGTTGAATAGAATTGATTAGATTCTTTAAAAGAAAGGTGAAATTTTTAAAGAAGAAAAGTGAGTGGTGTATGAAAAGATGTAAATATGGATGGTTCAGAAGGATAGAAATGTAGACACACAATATATTATGTTCAGGTAAAATGAATGCTGTCAGTGAACTATAGTTAACTAGACTTCCTTTTGTTACCTCTTTATCTCTACCTTTAATGACTTTTATTTATTTCATATTCTTTTCCTGAACTCTGTACAATGTTGCATGCCTCAAAAGGTAAGAGCTTCAAAATGTTCCATCTTCACAAATAACTGGGTTTTTTTTTAATATTGTATAAAAGCAGTAACATTTCTCATCAGATTAATGTCTGTGCTCTAAACTGTGCCTCTTTTATGTAAGCTGGTTTGATATTGGGGGGTGGGGTTTGGGGGGAATGCAGAATGTATACCATATTTATATGACTCCATTTGTTCTCTTTTTCTTGAGAAGCACCAAACAATTTTACTAAGCTCTTTCCAATTCTCTGTTTCTCCTGAAAACAAAAATGTGCCTGAGTATTACCACACTCTGAAGGAATGAATCATTAAAAAAAACAAAAGAATGTGCCTTCTTTTAGGCATTGTTACCACCTAGGATATGAATACACACCCAGCCATTAACCCTTTAGCAAAGAGAATAGACTATAGTCAGCACAATGGAGGCTTAACTTCATTATATATACAAACACTAGAAGATTCTGATATATGCTGCTTATAAGCAGAATAAGGATAAACTATCAGATTAACAATGTTTAGATCAGAGGTGTTAAATCTTTGCAATTTTAAGAGTTGTGGACTTCAACTCCCAGAATTCCCTAACCAGTATGGCTGACTGGGAAATCTGGAAACTGAAGTCCGTAGGGTGGAAGATTGGACCCCTCTGATTTAGATCAGTTATTCCCCTTCTTTCATATTATTTTACTTCAAAGTTAACCAAAACTTTCTCCTTATAATAAAATTACTAATAAGATAATTCTTTCATGTTTGATCCTGAAATAGTACTGGACACATTTTGTAATTAACACAAAAAAGAGGGATATTCATTATGGTGGCTGTTATTAAACCAGCCTAAGAAACAATCATATATTTTAGCTAGTCGTTTAACTTTGCTTGACATTTTCCCTGTAATGTATGCTAATTTAAAACTTTATGAAACAGGTAGGATTTTTCTTTTCTTATGCTGAAGAAGCCATTAAATATTTCACCAATTGAGTAGGAACAAACATAAAAGGACCCCTCGTCTGTCATCATCATCATCCATATTAATTGCTTAATAAGCTCACATTCTGTGGCTTACTTTTCTTGAAGAAATCTTAGAAAAGTGAGCTACTTTCAGCAGTTGCCACTAAGCATTCGGTCAGCATTCAATTTTTTTTCCATTATGTTTGAAGTGCTCCACTGTCTTAACGTTTATCTCTGTTTTTGCTTCATGTGTTAGTTCAGTACATTTTGATTGCTGGAATCAGACCGGTTACCTTTCTACTCAATTTTTTTTTTTTTTTCGATTTATGGATCAGCTCATGATTCTGAAAAGTTCCCAAACAGGACTAGTGCAATTAGTACATCCTTCCATTCGTATTTGTGCTGTCCCAGCCAGTCTATGGGAATTGGATAGTTACTTTGGAATTATGAGCTGTCCCCTTAAGGGAAGACATCATGGTAAATGTAGTTAAAGATATCTTGGGAAATGTAGTCCATGTCATGTGGCCACATCTGTAATTCCAATTGGTCACTAGTTTGACCCTTGATGGGTTGGGGGAGTTTTTCCTCACTGCCTGAACTCACTAACGTATGGCAGCTGCTTTCTATCGCTACAAGATGGGTTAGGAGATAACCATCTTTTACTACAAGGCAGATATACAAAGGATTGGTCATTAAAATTGGCATTAAAGAAGAACTTCATCACAAATGTGAGTTATGAGGATACCTGATTAACCAATAAATGTATTTTTTTATGGATGTCGTTGAGTTATCTGATCTTACATCTGATACAGTTTACCAACCATCTCTGTGCAGACAACAGAAAAGTAAAAGATGATCTCCTGGGGCCCATCAATATTAAAGATTGTTTATTGGAATTGATAAAGCAACAGTAATATTGAAGCCAGGAGTGAATATGCAATGTTAATCTAAACCTGCATCTTGCATCCTCTCTCTCCTCTCTCTGAGCATCGGAATTTATTTACAATGCTTGGTGGGTATGGTCAGAGGGTTGAATTCCCCCCATGTTACAAAGAGAACAACCCACCCACCCCCCTCTTCTTTGCTCAATGTGTCTTCCTGCTATCTCAAAGACTCCATTTACACAACAAGGAGAGTCAGATATTTCCCAGCTTCTCAAGAAAACCAAACCTCTGTCTTTAAATCTTCTACAAATGCAGTGAGAGACTCTGAGAAAGCATGCCGTGTATGCTTGTTTGTAAAACAAAAGCTGTTCTTCCTCTGCTCATTTGGAAGGTGGGAAAAGCCATAAAGAGGCCAGGGTTATAAAAAATTCCTCCAGCCAAAACTATCTCCAGAGCAACGGGAACATTCCTTCCTCCTAAGAAGAGAGACACTTAATCTAGCAATGATTTAAACAAAGTCAGCATCTTGCCTTTTGCTATGATTTTTTTTTTTATGAAGTCTCTAAAGATTGACCAGAGTGTTTATCCATTGATACCCCTTTTTGCAACTCTTGTGGACAATTTAATCAATTTAATTCAAATATTCCAAGATTAACTGCAACCGAACAGACTCAAGTAAAGCAGCCTACATCCCCATCTGGTGGTCAAGAAGAAATTTACAGTGATGTTAAAGAATCCTTACCATTTTTTTTCCTTTTTTCAAGAGTGGGCAAGGAAGTGCCCCCCTCTTTTTCTCTTCAGCCCACTGCTACATCTGGGGCTCAAAGAAAAATCTCCCTGAGTTTTCCAATATGTGTTTGCATTTATAATCCCACCTTTGAAACCATTGTGGGCAATTTCATCAATTTAATTCAAAGGTCCTAAGAGTAACAGCAACCTAACATGGGCATAGCAACAGCATCTTCTTGACCCTCTGCTGCCACCTTGTGAATCAAGTGACAATTATAGACATATTTCTGCATTCCGCCCTCGTCTTCAGACTATGCTATGCTTATTTCTGCGTTCAGCCCTCTAGTCTTCAGACTTTGCAATGCAACCTCTAGTGTCCCTTTGTGTTGCAAGCTCACAACGCACCCTATAAGCAGCCATATTGTGTGCTGTGCTAGCATCACCCAGACTCTGCAGTGCCACCTACGTGCTCAAGTGTTAAATCCAGCAGCAATTCTACATTCTACCTGCTTGCAGTGCACCTTAGTACAAAAAGGGAATTGCACGGAAACTCACTAAATTTTCCAAAAGTAACTTTTTACCAATTTAAAGCATGGCAACTTCCTCAGCCATGACAGATGTCTCTTATGTACCACAAGACCCGAATCCTTCACCCACCCTTGTCATAAACATGGAACCTAGGTCCCAATTACTGCCTTTAGATGTCCAACCCTCTGGAGAAGCCGTGATACCTCAGAAGGCCTATGACCTCAGACAGCATAGGAAGCTTACCTCACCTGTGGTGACACGCTTCAGAGAGGATCGGGAAAGGCAGTATCACCATCATGCAGATGCATGGACGGAGCTGGTCAAGATCTGTGACACTCCCACAAGTTGCCCCTCGAGAGCCTCTTCCTGATACAGAAGGAGTTAGAGGAGCACCTCGCATGGTGGAGAGACAGTGAAAATAAGGTTAAATACTTACAGTCGAACCTGGAAGACCCAGAGTTCCAGGAACACATTCATTGCTTCAAGGAGGAGAACAAAAAATGTGAAGACAGCGTTTTGGAAGGCAGAAACCCCTTCCAGGCCATGATCTTCAATGCGCTTCAAAAGGAACAAGGGGTGAGGGAGAAGTCCATATCCAACAGAGGTCTTCAATCACAAGCAGCTTCTTCCCACCATTCTAAGAAAGCCTCCTCCCTGCATCCCAAACTGGCTAGATTGCAAGCAGCCTCCAGTGTCTTGCAATAATTCTCTGTTGCTGGCTCTCACCATCCTTCCAGAACATCCTCCCGTCGTAGCGGCGCATCTCAGGCCTCCAAAGCAGCAAGTTATGCCAAATAAGCTGTAGAAGCCCAAATTGAAGCTGCAGCAGCAGAGGCAGATTTACGGATTACAACAGAGGTGATAATGCAGAAGGCTGAACTGGCCAATCAGCAAGCAGAAATGGCCAAAGCTCAGGCCAATCAACAAGCAGAAATGGCCAATCAATAAGCAGAAATAGCCAAAACTCAGGCCCAAGTGGAGTTACTCGAAAGACAAAGAGAGATGGCAGTGAAAACAGCATGGGCCGCAGCATGGCAGAAGGTGGCTAACAATGCCTCCCTCAACTTCAACCTTAATGAGTTGGGAGAAGAGACCCCAGATACTTGGGACAAGGCCTATGTGGACGAGCAGCACTCACTAAAAATGAGCAGATGGAACCGCTTCAGTTGCCTAGCAATCTCCCACAACCAGAGAAGCACAGGGATGAATCTCAACCACAGACTTTACACATCAGTTACGCAACTGACGTTGTACGACCTAAAGTACGAGATTCACTTCCCACCAACAGCAAACCTTCCCCAACTGATATTGTACGTACTAAGGTCCAAAAATTCTCTTCCCAACACTAGCATCTCTACTCCAAAGTCTCACGGTCTGCCAGGTGAGCAAATTAGCCCACCAGTGCTCACAACAACTTCTTGACGAATCAACATGCCATCATCGACAACTGCCACACTCAATCCACAGGCAGCAGCATTCCTGCCACAACCTCAATACCAATCCAGCTCCCAGGCATCACAAGGTAACCGTGCCCAGCCTACACAGCAATGTGATGCTCGACCATCGTCCCCAGTATGGGAGAATGACATCCTCCGCAATTACTGGGAAGAAGACTACAATCCATCATTGATTTACAACCCGAACCCACCCTACAAGAATCCAGGGGGAGAACCCTCTACGTCAATACCTCCCCCCAACTCAGCAAATGCTGAAGATTACTGGAGAAACCTGGCTGTACAGAGTGGATAGCTAAATTTGCATGCCAATGGAGTTCGCAGATTCTCTGACAAGCCAGGCAAAGAGTATCTAGTATGGAAGAAACTCTTCCTGCGCCCCGTTCAGGCAGCACATCTGAACCCTGATGAAATAATCGGACACTTGATAGCATGGCTAGGGCCACAGTCTGATGACATACCTAGGGCACTTTTGGCATCCCACTTAGATGACCCAGCTGCTGCCCTACAGTTATCATGGGAAAGGTTTGACGAACTGTATGGCACTTCCAAGGACATAGAAGTAACACTCTTGAATAGCCTCAACAGTTTTCCTAAAATTCATATCAACAAGCCTTGCCAAATCATAGACCTTGCTAACATACTTGTTCAGCTGAGAATGGCACAACAGGATCCCAACTTACCGGGACTCGTCTGTCTCAATCAATTTTTTGCAGAACAAAATTGTTCAAAAACTTCCGCAGGTACTACTTGAAAAGTGGCTCCAGTTGACTGACACCTTCATGGCCAAGAGTCGCCATCACTTTATACCCTTCACACTTCTTGAAGAATTTGTGTCCCACCAGGCAACAGTGTGCAACACACACCGGGCCCATGGACCCAGAGCTGTTAGTCTTCCTAATGACAGAAGATACAACAACAACCATATATCGCCCTCGGGCCCGATGCACACTACCAGGGAAAGACCCTCCATGGTTGTCCATAAAACCAAGCTCAACTTCTTATCCACACACAGTTGGGGAGAGGACTCATCAGATACAACTCAATTTAGATCTCCGAATACAAGAAGAATACGGTTTTGTCCTATGCACCACACTCGTCACTCGTTGAACAGCTGCATTGGGTTTGTAGCGAAATCACTGACCCAATGAAAAGAGTTGCTAAGAGAATACCAATACTGCTACAAGTGTTGTGAATCCAAACTCCCATCCAAGGACTGCACAGACAAGGTGCAATGCGACTTATGCAATAGTGACCAGCACCCAACTGCACTGTATCCAGACTCCGAGCCGCCACTGCAGATATCTTAAAGCCCTCCTCCGGACAAGGAGCCTCAACACAGAAGCATACAGGGCTCCTTGACAGATTGCCAAACCGCAACCAAAATGAAGGATAAGTGTCAACTGCACAGCACTGTGCACCGACTCACCACACCCTCGTTCGTGTCTTCCCATCTGCTTAGCCAAAGTGTACCCTGAAGGACGCGCTGAAGATGCTGTGAAAATGTACATGCGGATAGACACTCAAAGCACCTGCACCCTGGCCAGACCTGCATTCTTTGACTTCTTTGAGGTGCAACAGAACGAACTTCATTTCACTGTATCAACATGCCTTGGACCAAGAAGCATGGTGGCAAGGAGAGCTATTGGACTCTGCATAGAGTCATGGATGGAAGTTCCCATTCCCACTACCTCACGTATTTGAATGAAATGGGATACCGAAGGACCGCAGTCAGATCGCAACACCTGAGGTCATAAGTACCATGCCTCGCCTACAGCACCTGGCTCATCACTTTCCTGCTCTAGATCCGGAGGCTGAGATCCTACTTTTGCTGGGAAATAATGCCCCACGTGCCTTTCTCTTCTCTGAATCAGTCAGCGGCCCCATAGATGGCCCAGTGGCCATCAAATCTCCACTAGGATGTGGGATTGTAGGAATTGTCAGTGACGATCGGATACAGGCTCCAACCCAGGCAAATGCCTTAGCACCATCCATTCCAATTGCCTTCCAAAGTCCTTTAGCACTATCAAAAACAAGAATGCCGTTCTAACCAATCAGTACACTTTCGCTAGGACACCCTAAATGGCCACCAGCAACCACCAGACGTCCACTAAGACACTCTACATGGGCATATGCCTACGCAACACCCTTTCTGACAGCTTCCCAATGCCCTTTGACACCGTGGAAGCAAGAATACTGTTCCAACCCTAAAAGGCCACCAGAGGTGACCAGAAGACTTTCACCTTTGCCCCAAGAATACATGTACATCCTAAAAGGCTGCCAGAGGTGACCAGCAGACTTGCACCAAGAGGCCAAACTTGAAGATTGAACCTCAAGCTTTGCAAGCTTTGCAAGCTTTGCTTTGTTTGATGCTTTATTAATGTTTACTGTTTTTCTTAGTTATATAGCTCATTGTTTATCTTAGTTATATAGTTATATGCTATTCATAGTATTACTTTTTACTGATTATCTTAGTTCATAGTCCTTTTTTTCCCCTCTTCTTTTAATAGTGGAATTTACAGTTCCAGGCAGGGAGTGTGCTGTTCCAGCCAGTCTATGGGAATTGGATACCATGTTTCTCACAAAATAAGGCTGGGCCTTATTTTTTTCTTGACCCCCAAAAAAGCGGCTAGGCCATCTTTTTGGGGGTGACTTACTTTCCTCCCCCACCTAGAGTAGTCCATACGCACGTACCTTGCCACGAGGCTGCCTCTATTGGCCAATGAAAGCTCTCCGAAGGCAGAGTCCCCAGCTGCTTCTGGGCACGCCATGGCTGCCTGTGTCCCCTTGCCATTAGGCAGTCTCTTTCAGGCGATGGAAGCTCCCCAAATGCAGTCACCAGCCACTTCAATCGGCTGGTTGAAGCGGCCTCGTGGCGAGGGGAGTGTGTGTGTGCACTCGCCCTGAGGCTGCTTCTACTGGCTAATCAAAGTGGCTGGTGATTGCACTTGGGGAGCTTCCATCACCCGAAAGAGACTGCCTAAAGGCGAGGGGATATGGGAAGCCGCGCCATGCCCTGAAGCGGCTGGGAACTCTGCCTTTGGGGAGCTTCTATCGGCTATCGGGATATTCTAGCCTAAGCTACCTGCAGGACACTCCTAAAGGCAAGTTTTCTCCCCACCCCTCCCACCCTTACCCCCCATTTCTCTTCACCTCATGTAGTTCTAATGAACGATGTGAGAAATGGTGGGAAAACACATGGTTTAAATAGGCCTAAATTTTGGGGGTGGGGCTTAATTTCACCTCATGCATAGAAATCATGCTGCACCTTCCTATTGTTGGGGGCTGTATTGTTGGAGTAATGGTAGTTACTTAGGAATTATGAGCTGTCCCCTTAAGGGAAGGCATTATGGTAAATGTAGTTAAAGGTATCTTGTGAAATGTCACGTGGCCACAACTGTAATCCCGATTGTCACTAGTTTGACCCTTGATGGGTTGGGGGAGTTTTTCCTCACTGCCTGAACTCACTAACGCATGGCAGCTGCTTTCTATTGCTACGAGATGAGTTAGGAGATGACTATCTTCTACTACAAGGCAGATATACAAAGGATTGGTCATTAAAGAAGAACTTCGTCACAAACATGAGTTATGAGGATACCTGATGAACCAATAAATGTAATTTATTATGGATGTCTTGTTGAGTTACCTATCTGCAACTGTACAGGTTACAAATCCACCTCTGTACAGAAGACAGAAAAGTGTTATATAAAAATTCAGATACAGAAACCAACTGCTGTTGCTCTTGAAGGTAATATGCTACTATCATGGCTAGGAAGCCTTAATAAGCCTTAATTTCCTCCAGAAATCTGGCTTTTAGTTCAAGCTCCCTAGAAGTTCCTAAACACAATTCATTTGCATCAAAGCGGTATCACCATTGCACTCCTGTGCGGAGAGCAAAGAAAAGCCTTGCTGGAAGGTTCAGCCCATAGATTCATCTGGTCCAGTCTTCTTGGGTCCCCACCGCTGCCAATTTGATGCTTTCATATATCCAAACTATCCACAAGAAAGAGCTGAAGAAGCTTGTTGGAAGACAAGTGAAACATCTTCAAAGAAAAGCCAGAAAGTCCAGCTGCCTCTTGAAAGAGCATTTTTGGGACATTCACTGCATTGAACTAAAACTATCCTGTACATTTGGGTAAAATGTTCCTGCTGTTTCATGGCATTTCTTATTATTGTATAATAGTCTACCTTGGACATTATTGATGGAATTTAATACAATCTATACAGCATTGTGTTCCAAATTTTCTCTTAAGTTATAATATAGTGTAAATTTTATAGATTTAGTCCATATTTTCCCATTGTTGTGTCACAACTGTTTTTTGTTTAAGTTTTCCATCTATTTTATCAGACAGAATGGTCTTGAGAATTCCTTGAGGATGGTCAAATGAGACAGCACATATCCCTCAGTTGCATCATGGGCAGAGCAAGAAATTCAGGAGGAAGCCTCCCTAAATTATCAAGCAGCAAAGGTGACAGCAGGAGAATTGCACTCTTAGACTAGCAAGATTCTGTTAATGTAGCTTTATAATAAATAAGCTTATCTGGCCATATTTCCCATTTGATCTACCTAGCAAGCTGAGATCAATCCTACGAGTCTACCTATATCTCAATAATTACATTTCTTACAAGAGCCCCTTCTGCTGCTGTTCCTTCAGCAGTTGATGTTTGCGACTCATTTTTATACATTTTAAAATTGCTTTTGAATTCTTTGCATGCTAATTAAGCTTTCATAAAATTTTTAGGTGTACTTGATATGGATTTCTAGTAATACTAAAAATATCTAGCAGTCATTTTAACCTGAAAAACAGAATGGGAAAAATAGCTAAGCAGAACTTCCAGGGGCTGGTTTTTTATTGTTTTAGAATTAGGGGAGGGGTATGCTAATAGAAGACTCTAAGAGTACCAGATCTCTTTTTAAAAAGATACATTTTTAGCTATCAATGCTTTGACTGATGCAAGTGCTGTGAAAACAGAATGGAGAACAGAGAAATATTTTATCCAATACTGATCTATCGATTTCAGATTTTAATGGAAAATATCCAGAATTTCCTTTGCATGACTCAACTGAAGGCACACTTTCACTGTGATATTTTAAAGATCAAACATTTAAAGTCAAGATATATTGATTTAAACACTTTCATACCCACACTAGACACATCACTAGAAGCCAGAATCACAAGACTACATCTGATTTACTTTGGCCATGTCATGTATACAAATTCATTGGAGAAGGCAGTGATGCTAGGAATGGTTAGTAGATTGAGAAGAAAGGGAAACAAAAAATTCCCTGGACTGATACCATCAAGTGGAGTGATACAAAGATGAACATCCAACAACTGAAAGAAGCTGCGCTTGATAGGGTAACATGGAGAGCACTTGACTATAAACTCACCAAGATTCAAACATGACTGAATGATTAAAACAATAAAAACAATAAAAAATCCTCTTCTCATAATAATTGCTTTTTTATTGTTTTAATGAGCAGATTGGTATTAATCTTGTTAGAGTGCAACTTTTAAATTATTGTTGGTTATACTGAAGAGCCCGGTTTCCAAAATATGTTTCTTACTTTTATCAAAGTCCTGTCACACATCTGTTTTTGGTCAATATTTTTTCTTGTAATCTTCTGACATAAAACCTCCCTCATTCATATGAAAACTTAATATCCTATTTCACACTGATTACTGTGGTTAACAAGCTGGACAAACTAATCTCACACCTATAAATCTGTTATAAAAGAAGGCATTTCCAGTTAGCCACAGGATGTATATTTTTAATCTTTAGACCAAAAATTTGGGGGAACAAAATTGCCTCCTGGAACTATGTGTCTCCTTTCAAAGTGATTCAATAGAATTCAAACCTTTGTACTCCCCACAGCAAATGAATTTGCTTGCTATAAACCAGATATCACCTTGTGACATCATCAACAGACATTCTTCCACTATTCACAGAAATACCTTCTAGTTATGGAGCTGTATGGAAAGGGCTCTCGTGTTGATTGTCCAAAAAACGAGTCAATTCATGCGTACTGGCAACAAAACAGCTTCATGACTTATCCACCGTTTATGAAAGCACTGTTCATTTTCAACAGATGTTTGATTACATTACAAAAACCATTTTAGAGATTCTGGTAAATGGGTGTTTCCATTATTACACAGACAGCATGCAAAGTATTACCATTAGGAAAGCGCAGGGATTCAGAGCAGGAAAAAAATGATAGACATGGCCAATATAAACAAGACAGTTCTCACGGTGCACTGTGCCCACATGGGTCTATCAACACACAGGAGAGAAGTATTAGCTTGAGAATTTGCAGATGTACAAATAATAATAATTTTCAAAAAACCTTTCCTAAATATTCCAGTGTTGACCAAGCAGGCCAGCTGTCACAGAAAGCTGACAACATGCGAGGGGCCATGTGTTGATATACCCCAGAATGGCGTATTTGGGAACAGTAGATTTAGACCTGCCCTTCTCCAAATGAGATTTATCAGAGAGCTCACACTTTGACCTTCTAAGAACAAACTCTGGTAGTTGATAAGTGGTCTATCAATTTAAAAATGAGACAATGTACTCAAAATCAAAGCTATATTCCTTTTTTACACATAGAATACATATGCAAATCTGTAAATTGAATGAACATTTAAAATGTAATTTAATGAAAGAAATATAGGAAGGACATAAAAAATTAAAAAATTGCAGGTAAACAAGCTGAGATCAAGGTAGCCTTCCAGAAATAAGAAATTTATTTAAAAATAAAATTATATTATTATACAATTCTTATTCAATTTAATTGTTTCTCTGTTTTGTCATGTTTGATTTATTTTGTAATAAATAAATAATAATTTATTCTATAATAAGAATGCTTAAAAAGGGTTGGACCTTAAAAATTTATGTTGGTGGTTTTTTTTAACTCATATGCTCTGGTCACGGCAAGCTACATTTTCATTTCAAATAACAGGTCAATATAATTTTGGGGGAAATTATTATTGTAAAAATTCTTAATATGATTTTGAAACAGTCCTAAAGCCTGGAATTTGTCATTAAGAGTTTTTGGTCTACCAAACTTGGGGCATTGCAAAGAGATGCTTTTATATAATCTCCAGGAAAAAATTGTGGGGGTTTTCTCTTTTCATTGAAATGTTTAGATTACTTTAATCATCAGATTTTTTTTCTTTACTCTGTAACCCAGCCTTTTTTTTTCCTTTTGGTGTTATAGGATATTTTATTATTAAAAATAAAGCATCAACAATCCAAATATGTAGCTCTATTTTATTAACCCGAACATTTTAATATTAACAAATATTTTCATTCATTTAATGGCAATTATTTATATACAAATTAATAGGAAATTCAAGGATTTCACTTTGCGCAACTATTGTCACTTATTCTTATATTCTTAATAAGAGAATCTAAAGTGACAACTATTGTCACTTTATTCTTATATTCTTTTCTTTAATCAGTCAGTCCAGGAGGGATGGGTACATTTTCTTGGAATCTTTTGATGAAAAAAAGCTTTCTTTCTTTCTCTTTTTCTTTCTTTTTTTTTGTTCTCTCTCTTTCTTTATTCCTTGCTCTTTCCTTCTTTTCTTCTTTCTTTTCTTTCTTTCTTTCTTTCTTTCTTTCTTTCTTTCTTTCTTTCTTTCTTTCTTTCTTTCTTTCTTTCTTGTACTGTGTGTATTTAAACCAAGAAGTTTTCTAGTTTTTTTACAAGTTCATCAGGCATGATAAAATGATCCATTATACTGTCCAGATTTGGGGCAGCTTTATACATTCTAGACAATTTTTCTGAAGTTGTGCACCAATGGTAAATAATTTCAATAAAATGTTGTACATTTTAGCAATTACTTGTTCATCATGTGGACATAGTTCAAATTCTGTCTTAATTTCGAATGTCTTTAAATCTTTGTCTTAACTATGTATGCAAAAACCAGTGAATTTCATAGCTCACTTTAAACCATCAGAGTAGGAATATTTTTTTCTGGATCACCTGCATGTTCTTTTTCAAGCCTGTTTGCTTCAAAATTAATTTGTCTAATATTTCATCAATACATCTGTCTCAATGGAGCCATCCAGTTTCTGTGACTGTCTTCTATGTTTGGCAAAATATAATGAATGGCTCCATGAAGGCTGATATCTCATTTGTTTCATCCATGAATCCTATTGATTGCCTAAGGCCTCATCACTAACAAGTAGATTCTTTTTCTGGATCATACTTTGGATCCTGATTAACCTGTGTTGCAACTTGACTCCAGAAGAATGCCTGGGAAAGTAGGAAGGGCTAGTAAGAACACATACCCATGCTGCACTCTAAACAATGTATCCCTGTTTTGCTTGTGAATACTTGAGGTGTTGACTTCCTTGGATTATTGTACTTAAGCAGGTTTTGCTTTCAGATCAGAAAAGAGCTTTTTTGAAACATACATGGATAGATGGATGGATACATGGATGGATGGACAGATTGACTGACTGACTGACTACTTCTAAGAAGAATAAAAATAATTTCTGCAAGCATATGCATGCTCCAATCCAAAGATGGTCATATAAAGTTTAACAAAATGGGACTTTGTTATCAAAGTACAGAAGCTCTGTACTCTGTACTCTGGTTCCTAAGCAACCAAGCCAATGTCCTTTCAACTCACTTATCCAAAGCAGAAATTACAAAATGACTTTTTGAGTTCCATGGTTTGAGAGGTGAGCTTCTTTCAACTGGCATAAATTTCCATCGGCTCCATGCTCTCTCATCTGGTCAAAACTGAACAGTTGTCATTTGTAATTTTTTGGGGGAAGGGGGGTGTTTTTCTCCTGTAATAGAGTCCACTGTGGACTGAAATATCATTGACATGTTGATAACACCAATTATATGTCTCAGCCCATGGTGATTTAAGCAATGCTGTGACCTCCCTCGAGCAGTTCTTGGAGGTTGTTAAGGGCTGGTTGGGGAACAACTGCTGAACCTGAATTCTGGCAAGATCAAATGTGTTAGTCTTCTGCTTGAGCAGGGGGTTGGACTAGATGACTTCCAAGGTCCCTTCCAACTCTGTTATTCTATGATTCTAAATTAGATCTGCCCCACTTAGGTCCCCAGGAAAAAAAAGACCTTAAGCTCAATTTGGTTGAAGTGACAGGTTCTTTTACTAAGTATTAGTGACTGCAGCAAAAGAAAGATCTGAATATTTCCATGCAAGGGTTACATTTTTCCCCTTTTCATGTCGCTCCCCCTTTATCCATTCCATCAGTGTCCAATACCAGGTCACTTAGATGTTTTGGGGATGTTTTGGATGTTTGGTACTGTTTCATACAGTTTATTACTCTATCCCAGGCTAAGCATCTTTGATTGCTGGTTCATTCCAGTCTTAGTATCTCTGGCTTCTGTCAAGGCTGCTCCACTCTCCCGCCATTTCTCTTCACATTCCCATGCCAATCTTTACTACTTTTAATTCATTTTCCCCCTCTTCTCCCCTTTCATTTTATGCCAGCAAAATATAGAAGCAGAAGATGGAAGGCCTGATACAATGGTTCTGGGTTTTGGGTACTTTGGTCCATGGAGAATTGCCATGTCTGCTCTTGGATGGGGTGGCACTGCTTCAGACAGACCTAGTGTGTAATTTGGGGATTTTCCTGGACTCATGACTGCTACTCAGCAAGCAGGTGGCAGTCATGGCCAGAACGACCTTTGCGTAACTGCAGCATTATGCCCTTTCCTGGACAACAATCACTGCTCACATAGTCACTCCTGCCATAGTCATCTCCTGTCTCAACTATTGCACCAGTCTCTACAGGGGGCTCAAAAAGTATCGGGAAGCTCTAATTGATTCAAAATGCAGCAGCCCACATGGTTTTGTGCAGGCCTAAATGTGCACAGGTGTCATCTCTCCTGCAGGAGTTGAACTGACTATCTGTTTCCAGGTACATTTCAGGTACATATCTGAAAATCTGTTTCCAGGTACATTTCTAGTACTGGTTGTCACCTTCAAAACCCTACATAGTTGGGACCAGGTTATCTGAAGGATGATCTTTTCCCACTCACATCTATCCAACCCACCAGAGCAGGGAGGCAAGGAATGTTGCAGGTCCCCTCTCCTAAGTGGTACATCTGGCAGGAACCAAAAAATAGGGCTTTCTCCATGATGAATCCTTTCTGTTGGGATATCATCCCTGCAAAGATTAGATTGGTCCCCACTTTGACACTCTTTTACAAAGCCCTGAAAACCTAATTTTACCAAAGGACCTGGAGACTCTGAGGGGATGGAGCCCATCAAGTGGCTTGTTTGATTGAATATTGTTGGCAGGAGGTGGGGGGCATTGTTTACTACTGCTTGTACTATATATTTGGTTTTTATTTTGTAAGCTGCTCAGAGTCACTGAGGGTGAGTAGGTAACCATACAAAATTTCAGTGAATGAGTGAACGAGTGAGTGAATGACAAGACTAACCTCTGAATAAAAGGCTGGGTTTTTTCTTTTTATTTCATTAGGCAAATAAATCCGAATATGTTCATTTGGAGAGTGTTTAAGGTTGATACTAGGAGCATAGATAAAATGGGAAATTATAGGAACTGTAGTACATAGTTTAGTACCATTCCTTTATTATATCAGTTTAGATTTTTCCCATTATTAAATGCAGATTTAATGTAAACTGTCTACAATAAAAAAAACAGACAGAGAGAGAAGCTGAGAGGCATAGATGACCCAATCAGAACCTACCCTCCTTTCCTTCAATTGCCCAATCCAAAAAGATTAACCAATTGGTGGCTCATTTTTCAATTTTTACTAATCATTTACGAATTTTAGCACAAATTCAGCAACCATATCATTCCCATTCCAAACAAAAAATAAATATAATAAGTTGCTTTGGCCCTCTTCCATATTTTAGCACCTGTATTTATGTTCATTTAATTCATTATTGTGCTGGTTTTTTAGTCTTTTCCTAACTCTGGATTTTAGTCCTGTTTCTAATTATATTATATCCCAACTTTTAGAACAAGAAACTCCTTAACAGCATTACATCATATGACAAATGAGACATATACAATTCTCCCTTGTGTCAATGAACAAGTAGAAAAAACATACATATTTCTACCAGTTAATATGATGAAAATAATATACTTTTGATAGAAAATAATATCTGTAGCTCAGGGTTGAATTGTGGAGCTATTGATGCAAGAGATAACCTCATACTGATGATGTTGCCAGTTGAGTAATGAAACATCTGCAAATAAGCAATCAAGCTCAAAAAACACAAAGAACTCCACAATATGTTTTGCTCATGGAAAGTATTGAGCCTTCAATGATGTCTTCTGCTATCTTGTTTAGGTGTTAGTTGCTGCCTCTTGCAATTATCTTCCTCCCAGCAGGTCATCAATAGAATCACAGAATTATATAGAATCACAGAATAATAGAATAACAGAGTTGGAAGGGACCTTGGAGGTATTCTAATCCAATCCCTTGCTCAAGCAGGAGATCCTATACCATTTCAGATAAATAGTTGTCTAATCTCTTGTTAAAAACTTCCAGTGTTGGAGCATTCACAACTTCTGGAGGCAAATTGTTCACTGAATAATTGTTCTAACTGTCAAGAAATTTCTTGTTAGTTATAGATTGCTTCTCTTCTTGGTTAGTTTCCATCCACTGTTTCCTGTCATGCTTTCAGGCCCTTTGGAAAATAAGTTGACCCCCTCTTGCTTGTGGCAGCCCCTCAAATATTGAAATACTATTATCTTGTCACTTCTAGTCTCTTTTTTCACTAGACAAGACATATCCAATTCCTGCAAACATTTTTAATATGTTTTAGCTTCCAAACCTCTAATCTTTGTTGCTCTTCTCTGCATTCTTTCTAGAGTCTCAACATCTTTTTTACATTGTGGCAACCAAAACTGGATACAGTATTCCAAGTATGGCCTTATACGGCATTATAAAGTGGTATTAACCCTTCACATGATCTTGATATTATCCTCCAGTTAATGCACTTAAGATTTCATTGGCTTTTTAGAGGCTGCAGCACTGGCTAACATTTAAGTTATTGCTATTGAGCTGTGTTCCATCTATTGTACATCTGTGCAATTGGCCTTTTTTTTTTTAACCTAAGAATAAAGCATGCTAATAGGAATAGTTTTCTTATGACACTAGAAGAATATATGGATGAATGTAATGATTGCTGCTATTTCCCAGCACAGAATCAGAAAGATGGGCCTTCAGAAAGGGATAAGTTTCTGACTGTGGATTAGACATGGCAAAATTATTCTGTTTGCTTAGAAAAAGTTCAGCTATTATATCAATTATATAGCCAATTCTGTGGCTGGAGTTTTCTATAGTGGCTAGGGTTTTGGTGCCATTGAAATTGATGTTATGACCTGTGGCTTTCATGTGTTGGACGAGTGAGGAGGTGTGTTCCAGCTTTTTTACTACATTTTTGTGTTCATCCAGGCAGGTACTTATTCTTCTACTGGTCTGTCCAATGTATGTGGTCGAGCATGATGCACAGGGAACTTCATATATGCCTTGGTTTTCCNTGAAGGCAGTCTTGATGTGATGCCTGTGTAGTATCTTACTGATTTTGCCTGTAGTACCTCTTATGTAGGGCAGGACACCTGTTCCATAGGTCTGTTCATCTTCTAGATTTCCATTATGTCTCAGTGTGTTTTTGTGGATCAAACCAGTGATTTTGCTTTTGTGGAAGCCGTTGGCTATCAGTACTTTAGTTCAGTCTTTATGTGTGTTTATTATGAAATGGCTGTGAAAGTTTGACTCACAGATGAACACTATACAAAAGCCTGATGATGGCAAATGAGATTCTGCCGAAACGTTTGCTACAACTTTAAAAACACAACTATAATGACATGGGAAAATACCCGAAGAAAGCTGAATACCATACATATAAATACCCACAAAAACTTAAGAATATATATGTGGATCTAAGCAGATTGGCATTTTGCAATTGACAAATAAAAATTTTGCAGATTTTCTAAATGCTGTCCATGGGTTTTTTTTGTTTTTGGTATAGTAATACTTTCTGATCTCCAATTTTGTGTTTATTCTGTTTCTTCTTTCTTCTACTATCTTCTGAGTGTGCCACATCAATTATCCAAACTTTCTTCTCTTCAATCAAAGTTAAATTTGGTCTGCCTTATATTAATAATCAGTTTATTTTGTAAATCACACAATATTTTAACCTGCCTGTTTTTATTACTTTTTCATCTGTATGTTCTCACCATTTTTTAAAATTATTATTGGCAAATGATTTTTCAGATATATCAGTGAATCACTCTGACAATTGTGTCACTATTTTTAATCAGTTTGTGCAATCTTCTTGCACCAACTGAGAATATGATTTACCATTTCTTCTACTTCTTTGCACAATCTGCCCTCTGAATAATTTGATGATTTTTTTTTCGGTTCTGCCCTTGATTGCATTAATAGAACTGAATCGAGTGAATGAATTAATGGAGCTGAAAATAGCAGCTTGAAAAATGTCATTCAAAACAGCAAGAGCCAAGAAATAATAGATTGAAGGAAAATTTCATCATAGATGAAACAATTGATTTGCTATGATTTCTTGGCAGTAAAGACATGGAATAGAAAAGTAGGTTTGGGAGACTAAAATCTATGACCAAGAAATTAAATTGCAGACAGGAGTGATAAGTTTGCTTGATTTGTCTGCAGCCTAGTACTTGATAGGACTGCTACTCATTTCAAGTTCACAGAGTGGAGCTTTCTCAATTCTTTCATCACTTTTTTGTTCCCCAATGATAACTGACATAAGCCAAAGGATAACAAGTGTTGACAAATAATCAGGAACATTAAAATATTCATTTCTTTATTTACAATATATTTTAATTGGCCAATCACAAGTTTGTATTCCAAATATTAGAAGGATTAGTATGACAAAATTAGTTCAGTATTTTGATTAAGTTTCTAATCACTCTCCCAGGAATACTGCAGGAAAACAGAGCAAAGGTCTCATCTCAGGCTAGGAGATTTTGTCTATAAAATTAAAGCATAATGATGATCTACTGAATTCCAAAAGCTGCTATTGTGGCTTCATTAAGTATAGAAAACTTTTTAGGGAGTTTTATTGACTTTTTTTTTAAATATACAGTCTTCTCATGAAATACATGCAAAGTGATTTCCCCAATTTTGCTTAAAATCACAATATTTATTTCATAATTAAATTTTTCTTTTTGATTGCATTATATTTTTCATCTTGATTGCATGTCAAAATCAGCATAACAAAAACAAATTCAAAACAATTTTCTAGAAAGCATATTGAAAGCATTCCAATGGTATAAAAACTCCTGGTAAGTATAAAAACATGGACAGCAAAAGTAAACACCTTATAATTTTCTCTATTGCTTCAGGTATGTGGTACATGGTGGTATAGTAAGATGAGATGACCTGTTTTTAACATGTTGAGATTTGGGGGTACCTGATTATTTGGGAATTATGGTATTTATTTATTTAAGGTAATTTTAGGGACCCACTTTCCCCATTAATCTTCTATGGAAAAAAACTTGAAATGTTGAACATCACTCACTTTGGGATCTTTAAGGAGCAAAAAGTTTCTAAGAATGGCAAATTATCTCAATATGTTCTTAAAAACTATACTGTCTAAATGTTGAGGAGGAAATAACAATATTTTTTTCTTCCTCCCTCTAATTGCAGCATGTCTTTCAAAATATACAGAAAAAATTTCCCCCTATGAAAGAGAAAACTGGGATTTAATTACAGATACACTTTTAATTAAGAATTAATTTAGGCAAGGGGTTCTCTTATGACGATGAAGATTCTTAGTCATCCAGGTAAAGTTGTCTGAAAGTTGAAATGTGGCAATTGGCTGATATTTCTTGTTGGTTTGAAATGTTTCACTGCACATCCAAACAGCTTTATCTGCCTAACTAACTTGATCTGATTGATAAAACTGCTTGGATGAACAGTGAACTATCTCAAACCAAAAAGAAATATAAATCCAGTTGGCATGACTCAACTTTCAGATAGTTCTCTTAGGGATTTTTCAGGGATTTTTCTTAGGGAATTCAAAAGGATTTTTTTATTTCAAACAACTAGATGTAAAAAATGAAAACATATAAAAGTCCAACTTTTCAGTTGCCTGACAATAAGAAGTCTTCAACTAAAAGCATAACCAAGATAAAATTAAAACTATTCATCTTCCCGAGCTCCACATTTTTTTCTTCTGGCTAAATAACACTTGAAAAAATTATCACGGATATTATATTAGTTCGCTCATCCACTTCACCATACATATGAAATGCAGCATCCATTAGCACATTCTAATCAGATTTTGAGTTCCTAGCACATACTGTATGTGTAGCACATGAAAAATAACCTGCTTCTTTCACAGAAGTAAGCATACTTTTTTAAAAAAATAATTTGAACAGCTGTTTTTGTCATTTCTAGAAAAGGCCAGATGAATGAGCTTGTCTTGGAAAGGTTTTGCATGTTTTATTCTTCATGTATTCTGTTGAATGATGCTGAGCTAATAGCAGAGATACAGAATACACATAATTATATCCATTGGATAGACTGGTACTTTAATTCTTCTTATGGTTAAAGCCAATATAAAATATTTGATTTAGGTTGGCCATTCCTATTCTGAAACTTTTCAAAGTATCCACTCCTGTCCCTTTGAGATTGGTATTTGCTCATATAAATATGGTGAAATATAATGCTTTAAAAATAGATGTAAAGGGAAAATCTGTTGTGGTTGAAACCACAAGTTTTGCCTCATTTGAGGAATAAATTACATATTTTATGAGGTTATTCTGAACTATAATATTCATATTCATTATATGGTCATCATCTGCACTTTAATCTAGAATTACTTAATCTATGCCATGTATTTGTTTACTTTTGCCTATATTTTGACAACTGTCTCTATGTAGGAATAAATTTAAAAGGCATAAAAAAAAATAAAGATTGTCCAGTGACCTAGGAAACAAAGCTCTCAAAATGAAGAGCCTGTTCCAATCTTTTGCAAAGGACATACTCAAGATAAATCATATGGGATTACCTTCTAAAAGTCTTGATTTTGAAAATTCCTGCTTTCTGAAAACCCTGATTTCGGGGGCAGAAAGCAAATGTGATGGGCTAATTTGTTCACTGATTATACATTTTTTGTATAATTTGACAGTCATTTTTATTACATTACTTTTGTTATATATATTTTCTTCTAGCAATTTGTGAAGGAAAGAATTTGACAGTCATTTTTATTACATTACTTTTGTTATATATATTTTCTTCTAGCAATTTGTGAAGGAAAGATTTCATCCTCCATTTAAAGTTTCTAGTTTATATTTAATTCTATAAATGCTTCCAGATTCTATACAGCAAATTCTCTGAGCATTCCAGCAAATAAAAATGGTGGCTAACTGTTAATTAATACATTATTTAAAAGTGTGCCTACCTATCTAGAAAAGAAGGCACATATAAACTTGAGAAGTAGAGTATAAGAAGAATGTTGAAATTATTTTCATTGGAAACTTCCAGTATATTCACTACAATTTGTATCCAGCAATCATATATAGAAAAGTAGAAGCAAGCATTTAGGTGTCTAGAGATAGATTCTTAAGATGCCAAAAGCCAAGTATATCAAGAAAATTACACACTATAGTATAGTCTCTGATTCTCTAAGTTTTGATTTATGTGATTTATTGCTTGATAGCCTTACTTTTCTTCAGGACACAGAAAGTATATACCTCACTCCCTCATCCATTTTTCAACAATAACAATTATGAGATAGGTTGGGTTCGGAAAAAAAAGTTTGATTTTCTATCTTTTATAATGAGTGTACAGAAGGTATGGAACAGTGGTAGGATTCAATTTTTTTTACTGCCAGTTCTGTGGGAGTGGTTTGGTGGGCATGGCAGGGGAAGGATAATGTAAAATCTCCAATCAGAGGTAGTATTTGCTGGTTCTCTGAACTACTCAAAATTTCCACTACCAGTTCTCCAGAACTGGTCAGAACCTACTGAATACCACCTCTGGTATGAAAGCCTCTTCCTGTAATAAACAGGCATAAGGCTCTTCTAACCTTAGTATCTTCCATTCATGGGAAAGTGGCCAAGAATATTTGTATGTTTTTAAATGCTGTTATATCTTTTAATTCCTCGAATGGTAAATAGGATAAAGGGTGAAAAGTATTGCATAATTTTTGAACCATGTCTGCAATAATGGTAAATGCATATAGGATGAGATTTTTCTGGCCATATCCACATCCCATTAGAAATGGCCAGAGAAATCTAACCAGTTTGAGATTGCTTTTCTCAACAGCCATTCCCAATAGGACAGTTTGTTTAGACATGCTACCCAAAGACAGTCCTCTTTTAAAAGGGCCCACAATTCTTTTTTAAAGAAAGTTCAGAAACTTCAATCTATGCATAGGTTTTATACAGTTCTCTTCTCATGTAGTAATAAACTCCTTGTTTTAATATGACACCTAAACTAAGTGACAAATGCACTCCATGGTGACAGACCTGAATAGATAGGCTTCAGCTTTTATTTCTCCAAAAGTTTCTCCAAAATAAAGGCAGAAGTGAAGACAACCAGAATATGTGTTTAAGGTGGTTCTTCTTCCTCTTCTTCCTCCTCTCATTCCTCCTCCTCCTCCTCCTCCTCCTCCTCTTCTTCTTCTTCCTTAGATGTGGTATCTTTTCAATTATAAAATTTTGAATAACATGCCTTTCCTATGCACCTGCTTTCATTAAAGTGATTCTTGTGCAATTAAGATTGGAAATACAAATTGTTATAGGAAAATTTAAGAAACTTCATCACCAACAATCATGATATTGTTCATTCTAATTAATGAAGAGCATGACTGACTAAAACTAGAGAGAATGGAGGTTAAATATAAGGTAGTGTCATATACCGCATCAGACTATTTTCCACTTTTTTCCCCCAGGAAGCCAGAAGAAAATGTTCTGATTACACTGGCAAGACTTTGTTAATTTTAGCAAGGCAAAAAAAGGCATTCATAGAAACAGACTTTAGACCAGGATGTATCTGCTCAACTAAACAACATTGCAATTAATTTGTATACTACTTGTCTTTATCATTTTGATACTTTTAATTAGGCTCAAGCATTTTGATCATGCCCACAATGTGTGTTAATTAAGCCTTCTGCACATATGGAGACTAACTTTAGTTATGCACCGTCCCTGTTAATAACAGCCTCTAATTAAGATGTCCATTAAAAGTCCATAATGTTAATTTAATGGAAAAATTCCAATAGAAGTCCATTATGCACTTTCTGTTAGCTTAACATTACAAAGTTTCAGTAATATCATAATTAGACATGACAACTGAAAAGAATATTATACAATTATAATGACTATTATTTAAAATTGAAAGTATTCCTTATCACGACTGCTTCATTTGTCATGAATGATGGGTCTTTGAGATATTTGTAACATTTTGGTGACTGGAATGTCACATATCTAGGTTGACAAATAAAATTCCATTCATTCTACAGATAGGTACTCTTGGCAATTAGTTCCTTGATAATTCAAGTACAATTTAAATTTTATTTGAAAAAAAACCTCACAAGGTTTCTGTAATTCAATTCTATAATTCACGATTACAGAAATGAGATAAATGTGATGTTCATTTCCTGAAAATTTATCAAATATATTTATAGTACTTACAGTTTAGAGCACTATACAGCTAACTGAATCAGAGAATGAACACCGGAAGGGGATGTTTAGTCCCTGAGTTCAACCCCCCTGCTGATATAATGAAATAACAGTTTCTGTCTTTCTCTTGGAGAGTTTAAGGGAAGGTAGACAGTATTTATACAATTCTGATAGATTAAGTTCCACTTTCATAAGAGTCTAGTATGGTCTAAGTTATAGCATGAGAATTTAAATTGCTTCAATCTTTTCCTGATTTTATGTATTTCTTATATGTGAAAACCTTGTTTTGTGTCCTGGGAAACCTCACATATTTTAGGAATGTTTCAGGTTTCAGGCTTGAAGTGACTTTGACATCCCTGAGGTAGAAGGGCCCAAAATTTTCAGCCAAACTTTTCCATGTTTTTAGGATATTTTTTTTACAAACAAAATATGTGTCTTAATCCTAGCAGTAGCTTGAAAATAGAATACCATGATATGCTTATGTCAGTGTTTGGTGAGCTTGGCCAAATTATACAAATGTACCTGAATTTTTTAAATGGTTTTTGGCCTTATCTGTCCTCATACAATATTCACCAAAGCAAGAGGCAATTTTTTCCCACAACTTTTGCTTAGAATATTATGCACTTATATTTCTCTATTGTATATGAGATGATTTTGGAACAATAGTTTGTGATCCTTAATATTTTCTTTCATTTTTTTACAGAACTATAGAAGAATCTCAGAGTGATTTCAGTTAGAACTTTCTGTGAATATTATCTGAAAGAAGAATTTGCAATCCATACTAGAATGAAGAGAAATCTCTTCAATTATTATGTGTGACATCTACATATGTATAGATATATATGTATGTATGATGTATGTATGTATGTATGATGTACGTATGTATAATACTTAAAATAAAGTTTGAAAGTTCCTGCTCTACCTTCTTGTGGGAAGATTTTGCAATCTATCTGCACCTCATTTAACTCATCACAGTAACAATGATTTATATGATCAGGAATGCTGCACAGCCAGAATTTCCATTTGTGCAATTTTCTGCATCTTCATTCAGCTGAATGCAATTATAGTTGGCTTTCCATCTGTATTTCCATCCACATAAGAAAGTTGGATAGGCTGAGTTTGGGCTTGGGGCATACATTCCTAGCTCCCCTCATCACATAACATTTAAAAAAAATCTGAAGAGAACTTTCATCCTCCAGTAAACCAGTAAAAATCATTTCAATTCACTTTGGTGAGAATTTCTAGCTGCAATATGGATTTATTTTGAACTAAGTGGAATCAGACGACAAGCTTATATCCTTATTGTTTAAAGCCCACTGACTTTAGAGCAATAGAATGCTAATTATACTGTTGTAGACAAAAAATGAGATTGGGAGGAAAAGGTACAAATTCCAGGGCCTTAGGAAATATTTATTTCATGATTGGAATAGAAAGAACTATACATCAAAACATCAAACTAAGGATTAAAAATGAATAAAACACTCCATGAAGAAACAATGAGATGAAATTATACATTTTAAAGATATAAACTCCATCTACACTAAGAATACTTTCAGCTAGCAGAATTGTCAATTTTTTATATGAAATAAGGTGGGGAATCATGCTGACCTACAATTTAAGATTAGTTTTTCTTATAGCTCTAGGCCTGGACACATGAAGCACTTTTTTTGATTGCCATACTGTATTGAAAGATGATTGGGCAAAACAGATTTCATCTCTCTCCCAAATCAAATAAAATGCAAAGGTCTGCCATCCTTAGCAATCTCTTATTTTAAAGATTTTATTATACTCTTTTGTATTCACATTGCATATTTAAACAATGCTTCTCAGTTGTATTATAATTTATAAGATGCCTTTCTCATTTAAAATTCTAGAAACATATTTCAACTAACATTTTGCTACAGAACTTTTACTGTTACTCTGTGTGCAGCTTCTCCAGACATCAAAAAACCAAAATTTAAGAATATTTTTCCAACCTGTATTACCCCTTAGCTGGTATATGGCTTGAATGATGTTACTGATGAGTAGTTATTTTAATTTAAATGATTAACAGAGTTGGAAAGGATCTTGTAGGTCATTTAGTCCTCCACAAGCAGGAGACCTACACTATTTATGACAAACAACTGTCCAATCTCTTGATGAAGCTCCCAGAACTTCTGAAGGCAAACTTCTGAAGACAATGATTGTTCTCATTGTCAGAAATTTTATCCTTAATTCCAGGTTGAATCTCTCCTTGTTCAGTTTCCACCCATTATTCTTTGTCTGGCCTATTTGAAGGGATCGAACAGATTGATCCCTTCCTCTCCGTGGCAGCCCCTCAAATATTGGTATCATGTCTTCCCTGGTCCTTTTCTTTCAAAAATTTCAAAAAGTACATTTTAATAGGTAACTAAGAAGTACATATTTATACAGAAGCAATAGAACAGAATAGAACAGAACAGAACAGAACAGAACAGAACAGAATAGAATAGAATAGAATTCTTTATTTGCCAAGTGTAATTGGACACACAAGAAATTTGTCTTGGTGCAAATGTTCTCAATAAAGTCCCTGTAACACAGCACCAATGGATGGAAAGAGGATGTAAAATGGAGAGAAACACTTGCCATCCGTTAGTTAACGCGATGGTTCTGTTCTGTACTCACTGCGTCCGTTTTTCATCCTCTCTATCAGTCCAGCATCCGTCGACTGAGATTCCATCCGCTCAAAAGGTTTTGAGCTGCTCAAAACTTTTTGAGGGGAAAATGTATCCAACGCGTCCGTTCTGCATCCGCAACGCATACGGGGA
>BHFT01012211.1:0-13444 GCA_004320025.1 Laticauda laticaudata
GATACAGTGGACGTTTAATGGATGATAACGGACATAGAACGTTTGTTGCCCGTATATGTCGCGGATGTACATTGTACTGGGCGGAAAGTTCATTCGTTCACAAAGTTTTGTGCAGCTTAAAACTTCTTGCGTGGATGAAATCTCAGTGCACGGATGCTTGAGGGATAGAGCATATGAAACACGTATGCCGTGAGTACACAACGGATGAATAACGTTTTCCATCGGATGGCAAGCTTTTTTTAACGTTTTACATCCTCTTTGCATCTGTAAGTGCAGTGGGACAGGGCCTTTATCTGGGATTCCATCCACTTAATGACCACACAGTCATTTAACAGCCACAGCTGGGATCACAGCTGTTGAATAAAGCAGTCGTGTGGATGTCTTGCTGAACAACTACTTCACTCAACAACTAAGATTCCAGTCCCAGTTGTGGTCCTAAGAATTATCTCTATAAAAATATCAATTTGAAAAATAGCCCAGCAGTAAAATGGCAAAATAAGAAGTCCAGAAAATAGTTGAAGAAAAGCATCAATTTTTTCTTTTCTTGGGGTGAGGGTGGGGGATTTGGGAAAAATGGAAAACAAATAACTTTAGCTCATTTTACTCCTGTCAAAAACAACAATTTGAGACTGCTGGTAACCTCAAAGTTTAAACTTGGCCTGAAATTAATTAAGTGCCATAAAATTGGTGTTGATTCTTACCAAACACACAGATTTTTTTTTCCAGGCTGACCTGTCTCTAATCTAACCCTTCAGATCTTCCATTACAATACCTATCACTGTTCAATACTTCACCTACCTTAAGGCTAGGTCACATCGGCCAACGGATGCAAAACGTATGTAAAAAGGACACAGCGGACGGGCAAAATTCCATCCGTAGCTGAAAGTAATTTAGTTATGAATGGGGAGAAATTAATCTACTCTTCATCAAGTGACATTTTAATGTGATAGAGATGGAGGGAGAGAGCACAGGAAAAATATTATTACAGTGTTCCTGACTCTTATCATATTTCAAACACTATGAGGCTTGGCTTGAAGCTGCTGCGGAAGAAGAGAGTCATAAAAGAGCCTTGGATAAATAAAATAAAGTGCAGGTGTTGCAGAGTGTCCAGATAATACCTTGTGAATCTTACTCCCGCCAGCCTTTTTGTATATTTTTAACTTCTATGTAATGATTTTATTTTGCTGCTTTTTTATTTTATCCTTTTTCTTCTTTGGTTTTTTGGCCTCTTACTATTGGAATCGTTCTATTTGATCATAATGTGCTATTCTTAGTTCGAATGGATGGTGAGGTAGAAGTAAGTAATTTGAAGGTTTTTTTGAAGCATTGAAAATGGAAAAAAAAATGTGAAAAAACGAATGAAGGTGTCTAAAATATGAAGTAGACTGTGATTTGTTTTTGGATTGTTTTTGGTGCTTTTGGGACTTTTATGGAAATCTTTTATTTATGAATGGATTAAAAATGCATTTCGGCTTGTTTAATTTTTTTTTCTTTCACACTGGCATGTACTTATGATAACTGGAAACATGAAATTTATTAAAATATGAATCAAGAGGAAACAAGAAGGGAAGGATTTTTTGGCCTATTGTTCGTTCTTAGAAATGGCAAATTTTCTACATATGAAGGTAAACACAAGGAACAAGAAGACGGGGATGAAGAAGAAAACATCCCTAAGCTTCGGAAACAGCAACTTTATTTGGGTGAGAAAAGGAAGTAAAGGAGAGAAAGAAGAATTGGAAATTTTAAGATTAAAAAGACCCAACCAAAAAAGGGGAATAACAAGTGAAGAAGTGGACACAACATCAGAAAAGCACAGAAAAGAAGAATACACAAGAGAGGTGCGGAGATTAAGAGGAACAAAGGGGGTAAAAAGGGTAGAGTGGGAGAAGCAGGAGGCAAAGAAGGGTAAGAGAAGCTACTAAAGGTTGAAACCACGATGTATAAGAAACAGAATTATTTAGAGATATATTGGTAAACATAGGTAAGAAAAAGAGATTCTGCAAAGTGGTAACATAAGATTGTTTGTTGATGTCTGTATTTTGAGCTAATGTTACAGAAATGCTGGAATAATATATGATAATAAACGGACAAATAATTTAATGTATTTATGGCTGAAATTTTATTTTTCTTAGAATAAAAAACGTGAGAATCAAATATGAGAGCAATTTGGAAATTAATAAGAAAAATCGGGAATTGTCATTGTAATACATGACTTTTGAAAACATAAGTGAATATAGGGGAAGTAACTAAGTTAAAATATAAATGTTCGCCATATGAAGACATGAGTAATTTATTTAGAAAGGAATTTGTGTAAAAGGTTTAGACTTAAAGAATAATAATTTAAAATGATATAATTTTGAATTTGCGTGTGGATTTTGTTTTAATCTATATTATAGTATTTTAGAAAAAAATTTTTTTTTTTCTGTTATAAAATATTGAGTCCTATCTTTAAGACTCGTACTACGCATGAATCCTAATGTAAAATGTTATGGTGTTTATGTTAAGCTTTAAAACTGAGGGAAGGATAAGTATGATAAGGCATTATACGCCAATCAGTCATTAACCAGAAGAAATTTTTAGTGTTAATGGAGAAAAGATAGAGATAGACAGGCTGAAACAGGACAGATCAAAGGAATATAAGTATAATGATTAAATGAGATGAATAAATATAGATAGAGATTAAGAGAGTGAAAAGAGGGGAGAAGTAATAGAAAATGTAAAAATTAGTGAATAAGCATGAATGCTATATAAAAGTAAGGCAGGAACTTTGAATTTTATGTCGTTAGGGGAAAAGGAATGGTAATACGTCGTGGGGAGTCATAGGACTGGCAGCGTCGCAAAAATGATATTGTTATGTTCGATGTGTTGGTGTTTTGGTTTGGTATATGGTTTGTTGTTTTTAAGAAAGTTAATAACATTCTTTAAAAAAAAAAAAAGAGATCCTAAAATCCGAGATACATCTCAGATTACAAACGTTTGTCTGTGTTTAAGTGCTTTGATATACGAGATATTATGACGGCTACACACTTTGCTATTTCGCCGTGCTACTAACGCTGTGTAGACGTTCTACGTGCACCTCATGTGTATTCATCCCTCTTTCCGTGTTTCAGCATGGCAAGTGGATGTGAGTTGAGGGGATGTGCGAGAGGATACGTTGAGGACTGGTTTAATGGATAGAAACGTTACATAAACTTTGTTTGCCCGAATATGTCTACGGGTATGTACATGTACTTGGGGGCGGAAAGTTCATTCGTTAGTCACAAAGGTTTTGTGCAGCTTACAGACTTCTTGCGTGGATAGAAATCCATGCAAACGGATGCTTTGGAGGGGATAGAGCCATATGGGAAACAGTATGCTCGTGTGGAGTACACACAACGGATAATATAATCGTTTTCCATCGGATGGCAAGCTTTTTTAAGCGTTTTACATCACTCTTTGCATCTGTAAGGTGCAGTGGGACAGGGCCTTTATCTGGATTCATCCACTTAAGATCCACACAGCATTTTAACAGCCCACACGGGATCACAGCTTTGAAGTAAAGGATGACGGTGGATAGTCTTGCTGAACAACTACTCTCACTCAACAGACTAAGATTGCCAGTCCCAGTCTGTGGTCCATAAGAATATCATGCTATAAAAATAGTCATTTGAAAAATAGCCAGCAGTAAAAATGGCAAAGCAGAGAGTCAGAAAAGTAGTTGAAAGAAAGCATCAGTTTTTCTTTTCTTTGGGGTGACGGGTGGGGGAATTGTTGGGAAAAATGGAAACAAATAACTTTAGCGTCATTTTACTCCTTGTCAAAAACAAAATTGAGAACTGGTCTGGGTAACCTCATTAAAGTAAACTTGGCCTGGAGATTAATTAGAGTGCCATAAAATTGGTGTTGATTCTACGCAAACGACACAGATGGAGGGTGAGCTAGAATGGTTAGTATACATGAGATTTTTTTTATCCAGCTGTACCGGTCTCTAATCCTAAACCCTTCAGATCTTTCCATTTACAATATCCGTATGCACTGTTCAAATACTTCAACCTACCTTATCAAGGCGCAGGTCACTCGGCCACACGGATCGCAAAACGTATGTAAAAGGGACAACAGCGGACGGCACAATTCCATCCGTGATTCCATCCATTTTATCCGCGCTCAAAAGTGCCCGCAAATTTGCTAATAAAAGAGAAAGGACAACAATCGGACAAGGAACGGACGTGGGGTCGGACATTCACCGACGTAGCTGAGAGTTAAGCGATGCCAATCAGAAGCCTAGGCGATGGAAGGCGTGACACATCGCGCTAGAGTGGGTTCATGGGAGAAACACAGCGAAAGGGACGCACAGCTGGTAAGAGCGATGCGTAGTGTATGCCTGAGCGCATTAATGGCAGCTGGAGCATATGAGATCAAAGCATTCCATTTGCGCCTGGTCTGGGAGGATTGAATTGCGTCAGCCCCGTGGATAATAAAGGATGCAGGCTTGCTAAGGCAGGTCACCTATTCGAGGTCACTGCTGCAAGAACACATCTTAGCCAGTCACAACCATGGGGGAAGAAGAGAAAGCCCTGTGCCTACTCCTGCCAGCACCTGGCTAAGAATGAAGAGACCACCATCCCACCACCGGCGCGTGACTCTGCTTCGCTGGGCTTTGTGGCTGCTGGAGCTGCGACTCTGCTGAGCGTTGTGCTTCTGCTGGTGACTCCTCCTGGTGCCTGGTTTTCTGCGTTGCTGACTCTGCTGGTCCTGCTGCTGCTAGTCTGCTGGTGCTGCGAGACGCTTGCTACATTCGTGTACTGGGCTGTGTGGCTGGTTGTGCTTTCTGCTGGTGCTGACTCTGCTGCTTGACTGTGGCTATTGTGCTGGTGGTGCTGGTGGAGCCAGCCCCTGAGGCCCTCAAAAAGCCCTGCTGATGAGGGCCAGAAAGCCTCCAGAGGAGGAAGAGGCAATGCGTGAAAAGGGGAGAGGATGGAGATCAGTACTCGCCATTGCAGAAGAACATGAGGAGAGGTGCTCAATGGCTGAGGGAGAAGAGTACCAATCAGGATGGAAGGACACAGCTCTATTGATACGCCAAGCGGTACAGCAAGGTCGCTTGGGAGAGAGAAGGTCAGAGAGCCTGCTCTGGGCTGAATTGTGCGAGGTCCTCCTTGGGGTGGTGAGAGCACATGCACATCCCTGGTACGGAACTGCACCTGAGAGATCTGGCCAGCCATGTCAATGCTCGACGGACCGTGAACCTAATGTATGAGCAAAGTGCAGCTTCTTGGAGGGTGAGATCCGAGCACCAGAGAGCAAGCCCTCTGTCAACCCTCTCTACAGCGCCAGCCACAGAAACACCAGTTTCCTCTCTGGCCAAGGAGTCAGCTCCCTGTGTCCAGCAGGTATCTTTGACACCCCAAGTACGGACCCCTCCGACAAGGTGCAGCACACCAGGTGCCAGAGGCACAATGGAGAGATCGCCTGACGCGATGGAGCAAGAGAGCCGTCGGGCACCTAGAGCCGCAACCCCAACCACCCCCAGCTCCCCTCACAGAAACAGGCAGGAGAGGCAGACTGGAGGGTCAGAGCCACACTATCCTTGTAGACAGGGGACACATCAAGAGAAAGCCGTAAGAATCTCCCATCCAAGGTGGGTACAGCTCAAGATTCCATTCCCAAACAGAAAGCCTTCCCACCTACATAACCAGACCCTCATGAAAGCCCGAATTCCAGTCCAGTTGACTCAAGGACGGAATAACAGCGTCTCTGCACCAACCCCATGCCCAGCTGAAACATGCTCCCAACCACATCCAGGCTGCTCCTCTACCCAGTGATGTCACTAGCCTGTCCAGTAGCTTCACATCAGCCCTCACGTACCAAGCTACGGGACACCAGGACTTCCAGCCAGCATAGGCAGCCCTTGCCAGTTCCAGGCAGTCAGGTGTGACCTCGCCTGGCCACATGATGCCGATGACCCGACCGCGACCAGGATGCCGACCGATGGCCACAGATGCCATTTGAAGCCACAGATGCCCATTTTATTCTTAGCCACAGATGCCACCTGACGCCGATCCCCATCGCTAGAATACAATAGGGGAGCGTAGAGTGCGAGCTGGTGCGCCACGATTTGACGGCGCGGAAAGTCGTTATGAGGACTGGGCGTAGGCGACCCTGGTATGAGACCGGTACTTGAGGAAGCCGCGCCCCCAAAAATACCAAAAAGAAAAAAAGTAGAACCTGATAGGGCGATCGTGCAGCGGTAGATAAGATGCAAGAGATGGGGTTCGGGGAGAGTGTGGAGCTGCAGGGACGGACGCCACTACACCGCTCGTTCCTCACCACCCACAGCACAAGCCCAGGCTCAGAACATCCTCATCGGGTGTAGGGGACTGACGTCCAGATCGCTGAAGGAGAAGGGGCCTCGCAACATCACGGGGGATGGAGCCCGAGCTCTCTAGCGAGCTCCTGCAGGCACCACCATCTCCTGTTGTCCTTCAAGGGCTTAGGCACCTCAAGCCTCAGCCACTGCCACCGTTCGCACAGCCGCCTGGACCTTACACCCGGATAGACCATGGGCATGCCTCATGAGGTGACGCAGAGATGCCAGAAACACTGGGTTGTTACTCTGTTGACCTTTATCGTTTGCTTGGGACACTCGTTTCTTGGGTTCATATTGCTTTTTAATTAAAGTCCTTCCGTTTTGTTATCATATAAAGGTATCTTTGAGCTTCATCAACTTGGTTCATTCTTTACTCTAATAAAGTCTGATGAAACGTTTAGAAATGGTTTAAGCCCTGTTGGCATGCTTGTGATGGTAAAGGATAGCTGTGGATGGATACTGGGGATGGTAAAAGGACGTAGCACGTGGGAATGGATAGCTTGGGGATGGGAGGATTAGCAGTGGTATGGGCGGGATACTTGGCATGGTAATAGCTGGGGAATGGGTAACTAGCGTAGGACTAGATAAAGCCTCCAGTGCAACATACGGGACTGTATGGTCACAACTCCCCAGGTCCACACCTAGTGCCCTTTATTTATCCATAATTCTGAATCATTCATCAACACATTTACATAAACACAACTCTTTATTAAATGCCCTTTCATGTAGACCACTCAAACATACATGGCCATCTCATCAGTGTGATGAAGACAGGCTCAAGGATAGCATCCATTAATCACTACCATCCTTCTGCATCTCCACTGCTGCAGCTGGGAATTCACCGGTTTCAGGAGGTTGCGCTGCTTCTTTCCCGTCACGGTGTAGCTCGTTGGGGCCTGCACATCCAGTGTCTATCTAGAGTTTTCGGTCCTTTTCTCCACTTCCCAGCTCATGTCCATTGCCTTGTGGAGGGCCACTAGCTGTGTACTGCAACACGGGTAGTGGGTGCGCATGAGAATTGGCAGGATAGCGAGCCTTCCACGATCTCCTATGCTCTGGGCAATGCTGCAATGTTGTGAGCATACCGGAACTGTGGCCATGACCAAAGCTTCTCACACCCAACGTCGCCTGCCCCGGAAAGCCAGAGTTCAAGATCCTCCTCTTCACGGGTGAGGCCATACTGAAATGTAAGGCATGCAGGCAGTAGGTTCTGAGGAGAAAAGCGTCATCTCCCGCACCTAATGAAGTAGGCACATCCTGGTTCGTTGGCAAGGGTCTGATCTGGAAGCCCAGAGAGGTCCTTCCAGCCCTCCTGAGTGACTGCGTTGTATACCTGGCATACCTAAAGATGAGCCGTAGCCTGAAGCCATGATGTCCATGAATCATTATGCAGCAATCAACCAACGGCGAAAGAGGCGATTGCTGAAGAATGCCCTTAGTAGTTTGTGATAAGTGACACCGACTTGCTGAGCTTTGCAGGCCACGTCTTGCCCCTTGTGGCTACAACGGATGTGGGAGAGTTTCCACATCTGATACCACTGTCGCAAATTTCTATCCAGCCTCTTAGTGATGGCCCATGGAGACTCTCCAGGTTATTCTTCGAGTGAGGCCTACACCACTTCCTGAGCACATGGCTGATGGTGTTGGTGGCACCCCCAGCCGTATGCCATGTTTCCTGGTAACGTGGTCGCAGAAGCCACAGTGGCGCAGAGTCGAGTGCCGACCGTTCAGCCCATTAGGTGTACCAGGCTGGGCCGGAGATTGATGTTTGCCTTTGGTCATGACCTGGCTCTCAGCCTGCTCCCAACTTCAACAACACATAGCTGGTGGCATCCCTCATGAAGGTCCCTGAAGCACGAGTGGTCTCGTTCCTTACAGCATCTCACCATGAGCTTGCATTAGAGCTCCGAACTCCGCCTTGCTCAGTGATCCATCATCGGACTGCTCCACCACTCTGGATTAACGCCTGGCCTTTGTACCTGTGGCGTAGAACAGGATGAAAGAGCCTGAAAGAGGCTTGCACTGTGTAGAATGTGGCGGCTACCTAAAAAAGTGTAGACCAAAGAGGCACACACAAAGAGAGGGATGATGTGGAAGAGCAAGAGCAAGGGCTGAAGCAGGTCTGCCCACAAGGGCTGCTCGACTGAAAGGTGAGATCCCAGTGATTTCCTCCCCCTTTTATAGGATATTGGTTTTCGCCACTAGGTTGTCCTCGCATCCCTAGACATCCTTCCAACATCCTAAAATCTGAGATAACGTCCCCTATAGCGACGTTTTTCCCCTTTTAATGCTTTATCATGCGAGCTCA
This sequence comes from Laticauda laticaudata, assembly GCA_004320025.1. Taxonomy (NCBI): domain Eukaryota; kingdom Metazoa; phylum Chordata; class Lepidosauria; order Squamata; family Elapidae; genus Laticauda; species Laticauda laticaudata. Next base: position 8,655 of record BHFT01012211.1, read on the forward strand.
TCCTGCTTATCCTTATTAGTCCTCGGCTACTAACGCTGCACGGACTTCCACATCCGGTCGATCTTCCTCCTCTCTTTCCCGTTTCCCGCTGGACGGGATGCGAGTATGCGCAGATGCGCGCAAGCGAATGCAAAGTGGATACAGCAGACGTGAGCGATGATGCACGATCGGAGACGTAGAACGTTGTTCCCTGCGGTATGTGTATGGATGTAGAAATGGACCCGGCGGAAGTTCATCTGCTCAAAAAGTTTGTGCAGCTCGAAAAGTTTTGAGCGGATGAAATATCTGTAACGATCGACGGATAAACGATATGAATCCCGGCAAACGCAGTGGAGTACAGAACGATGATCGCGTTAGACCAACGGACTGACAGGAAGGATGTGTAAAACGGAGAAAAATACTGCCATCTGTTGGTAAGCGCGATGCAAGTCGGTTCTGTAGCTCACTGAGTGCGTGATCATTACGGTGTTAAGTCCGTCCATGTCTAACCGTCTACAGATATTCATCTCGCCATAAACTTTTGAGCGCAAAAACTTTTAGCAACGATGAACTTTCGCCGGTCCATTCTACATCCACTAACATAGCGGGAACAAACTCTACGTCCGTTCGTCATCTGTTACAACGTCTGCTGTATCCACTTGGCATTCGGCCTGCGCATCCTGCCGAACTCCGCATTCCGCTCCAGCGGAAAACGAAAGAGGGAGGAATCGAAGCGGATGTGGAACGTCCGTGCAGCGTTAGTACACGGACTAGAAAGGACAGGGGATAAAGCAGGATGAAGCGCATATAAAGCATTAAAAGAAAAAACTTCGTATAGGGACTAATCTCGATATTTAGGATGTTGGAATCTAGAGATGCAGAAGGACACCTAGTGGAAAACCAATATTTCCTATAAAAAGGGGAGGAAATCACCTAGGATCTCACTTTCAGTCGACCGCGCTGGGTGGCAGACCTTCACTGCCTTGCTCTTCACATCATCCACCATACTCCTGTACTTTTGTACACTCCTTTTGGTCAGCCGCCATCATTCTACACCATGCCCAGCCCTCTTCAGCTCTTTCACCGTGCTACCAAGGTCAAAGGAGCGTCCAAGATGTCGTGGCTCCGATGAGGGATCACGAGAAGCGGATTCGGCCTCTAGAAAGCTCATGGTGGAGCGAGAGAACGAAGACACTCGTGCATGTCAGGGATTCATTAGATGCCAGCCGAAGCCAGTTTAGTGAAGTGAATCGCGGAGCCGGCTAGACGGCCAGTTGACCGAGGCCCACACACCAACTATCCGGCCCAGCCTGGAGCCTTGGCTGAAGGTGGCACTAAAACACTGGCTTCTGGACCAGATACAGGAGAACATGCGTACGCGCTGGAGGGTGCACCCAACACATCAGCACTTGGTCCAGAAAAACATGGGTAGCAGACACATCCATCGAGAGAGACACCCCTCGACGGATACTCCCAGTGACACACTACTAAGAAGCTGGAAGAAAGTTGCAGACCAGTGGTAATCAGAAGTGAACTTTCTCAAACGTGTAGCCAAGATGGCAAGAAAGGGCCTGCAAGCCCACCAAGTCAGGTCATCAACAAAAACTACCAAGGGCCTTTCCAGACACACATCACTCTCTTCAGGGCCATGGTTGATGCGAGACAAGTTCATTACAATCGATGCTTCATGAAACGGCTCACTCTTTAGAATCCCCAGGTATAGACATACGCATCAACCTCAAAGGAGGGGCTGGAAGCAACCTCATCACTGGACTTCCAATCCAGACCCCCTGCCCAACGACACACAACTTCCTACTTCATTGTGGGGATGACGCTCTCCCTCAGAATACCTACTCATTAAGCCCTACATCCAGATGCCTCACCTGAAGAGAGGGAACTTCAACTACAGGCTGCCAGCAAGCGGTGGAGAACGCTTGCATCCCACGCAACCAGATTACAGGTACATTCTCACACCAACAAAAGCATTTGCCCAAAAAAGCATCCTGCACATCAGCGCACACCTACCCATGTTGCAGAAAAAGACCTCCAACAAGGCAATGGGAATAGCCTGTGATGAGAAAGGAGAAGACCTGATAACACTGGAATGTGCAGGAAACCCCAACAGGAACAACCAAAACCGGGAAAGGAACAAAAAAAGAAGAAAACACTGGTGCAACTTCCAGCTGGAGCAGTGGAGTGTCAAGACAGGAATGGAGATGATTAGGATGCTTCCTGAGCTGTCCTCATCACACTGAGGAATTGGGCCATGTAATGTTGAGTGCCTACAATGAACAGCATTTAATAAAGATTGTTTATGTGAATGTGTTGAGAATGATTAAATTGTCTATTGAGAAAACAGGCCAAGGTGTGCAACACGCTGGAGTGTGGACCAATACAGTCCCACTAATTGCTACAAACTGGGCTATCTAATCCCGAGCGTATACGCCATCCCACACTTACACATGCCACATATCCCTGCCATCTCAACTGCTATCCTTTACCACATCCCACACTACCATCCCAGTGTCAATCCTTACCTCATCCACACAGCTCTATCCCATTCCGCAACAGCTACTTATCCCCCACAAGCATAAAGGCTTAAACCATTTCTAAACTTTTCCATCAAGACTTATAGTAAAAGAACTGACACAAAGTGTTGAAAGCAAAGATAACCTTTTATTGAGGAACAAACGAGCTTATTAAACAAGTGCAAACTGAACCAAGACAAAGTGTCCTCAAGCAAGATAAAGTCAACAGGTAATAACCCAGTCTCTGCACTCTTCTCAATCACTCTGAAGGCATGCCCATGGTGCTCGGTGCAAAGGTCCAGGCTTGGAGGGGCAGGCTGGGAGCGCCATGTGTGCTCAGCCCGAGAGACAACAGGAGATGGTGTGTGCAGAACTCTCAAGAGCTGGCTCAGTCCGTGAATTGACAGGCCCTTCCTCCAGACATGGACTCAGTCCAACACGCGATAGAGATGTTCGAGGCCGCTGGGTGATTGGTGAGGAACGAGAGAGTGTATGGGCTGTCAGTCTGCGAGCTAAGCGAGTAGGCGCGGTGCATCTGTGGCTTCGATGGCATCTGTGGCTCAATGGCATCTGTGGCAGTATGGCATCGTGGCGTCGTGGATCATGTGGCAGCCGAGGAACCTGTGCGTGACTGGGAGGCTGCCTCTGCTGGCTGAAAGTCCTGGGATCGTAGCCTTGGTAGTGAGGGCTTGTTGAGGCTTGGAAGGTCTTCGAATCAACTGGGGTAGAGGAAGGCAGAACCGGAGTGGTGGGAGCCATGTTCACTGGCCTGAGGTGGTGCAGAAGACCTTGATCCTGTCCTTGATTCCCTGTCCGGGAATTCGGTCCCAAAATTTCCATAGCGCGTCTGTTCAATGTAGGGTGAGAAGGGCTTCTGTTTGAGGATGGAATCATTTGAAGTGTACCACTGAGAAGAGAGAATCTTATCGCTGCTACTTGATGTGTCCCGCTCTCAAAGAACATGTGGCTCTGACCCTACAAGTCGCCTCTCTCTCGCTTTCTGTGGAGGTGGAGTCTGGGGTGGGTGTGGTTGGCTCTGGTGCCCTGACGGGCCGCCTCTTGCTCGCATCTGCGTCAGGGAATCCTCCAATGTGCCGCATGGGTTGCGACCTGTCGGGTCTCCGCGGGGTGCTCCAAAGATACCTGCCTGGGAACACAGGAGCTGACTTTTGCCAGAAAGGACTGATCGTCCTGTTGGGCTGCCTGATAGAGCGGTTGAAGAGGGGCTTCATCCTCGCGGTCTCACCCCTCCAAGAAGCGCACTGCCATGACATAGTCCCCGTCGGTGACTTCGGACATGGCCGGCGCAGACTTCTACAGTGCAGCTTCCGACAGTTGCATATGTCCACCAACCCCAGGAGACACCAGAAGTGATAGCCCAGGCTCTCTGCCTTCCTCTCCAAGACCTGCCTGCTCCGCTTGTACTCAACTAGAGCCCTGTGCCCTTCCTCCAGAGGACTCGTCTCTCTCACCGATTTGAAAAGCACCTCCTCCTTCATGTTCCTAGTGCTAAATGGAGTAACTGTCCTCTCCCCTTTCACGCATGCCCTCTTCCTGCCCTCTGGCAAGGGCCCTTCTGGGCCCTCATCAGCAGGGCTTTGAGTGACTAGGGATGGTCATCACACCACACAGCAAATAGCAACAAGTGCACAGAGCTCACCAGCAGAAGGCCCAACACCAGCAGCACAGCAGTAGCGAGTAAGCTAGCAGCACCAGCAAGGTGACTTAGCAAAGAGGACCAGCAAGTCAGCACAGCAGAAAAACCACAAGGAGGCAGCACCACAGAAAGCACAGCCATCCAGCAGAAGTCACTCCAAAGCAAGCAAAAGCCCCAGCAAAGCAAGAGTCAGCGCAGGGGTGGGATGTGGTCCTCTCCTTTCTGTGCCGCGGGGCGGCAGGATAGGCACAGGCTTATCTCTACTTCCCCAATGGTTGTGGCTAAGAATCTGGCAGGAGTGACCTCGAATGGTGACCTGCTGCGAGCTGCCTCCCTTTTATCCACGGGGCTTGACGCATGCCATCCTCCCACAGCTCAGTGAATGCTTTGCAACCTCTAGCAATCCGCGCCATCCCTCGGCATCCACTCGATTCGCTCTTCGCTGTGTCGTATCCGCTCGCGTCCCATGGAACCCTGAAGGATCACCGTCCATCCTTAGGGCTTCTGGTTGAGCATTCGCTAACATCCCGCACTTCCCTCCTGCCACGTACCGTCGCTTTCGTGTTGTCCATCCTCTTTATGCAAATTGGGGCACTTTTTGAGAGCCGGATAACAATGGATAAATC
>BHFT01012212.1:0-12551 GCA_004320025.1 Laticauda laticaudata
CAACAAACAGCTCTTTATTTTAACAGTATAGTGACTTGTAGTGGAACATTTGCCGAAGCCGCGGCAGCCCTTCTTATTGTGGCTGCTTGTGGCTTGCGGCCAATGACAGCTCTTCCCGCCATTAGGCGGGCCAATCAAAATGATGCTTAATTGACCAATCTGAGAGCGGCCTGTTCGGCCAATCAATTTTAGTTATTTGGAGTCTTCTAATTTCCATACACAACAGAAACCACCATTAGCAAAAATATGTAGCATTCTCAAGTTAAGTGTGTTAACTCCATGGCCTGTTTCCTTGTCACAAAATATTTTTTACTGAAAGGGTGAGTTGAAAATGGGAAAGGAGAACAGGTGCAGTGGGTGGAGGTGGTAGGGTTGTGGTTGTGGTTGTGTTGGTGGCTGTGGAAATGGAAATCTTAAAACATCACCGCTTCCCTCCCTGCAAGAGTTTTAGAGCTCCTTTCTTGTCAGTGATGAAAGGTCATTGTAGGCCCCAAGGTAGTGACATGGTTCCTTAAGTCGGACCCTCAGTGTAAACTGTTTTCAACATTTGCCATGAAAAACAAATGACCTTTTTAGTAAGTTGCCCAGAAGATAAATTTTAGATTAACATAATAAATATACTTTATCAGTATCATGCCTCCTGCTTTAATGTGTAACAATATTTTCCCTCTGTCTTTCTGTTTTTCTGACCCCCCTCTCTGTCTTCTTTTCTGTGAAATCTCTGTGTGTCTTCCTCTGTCTGTCTTCTTCTCTCTCTGTCTTCCTCTCTCTCTTTCTGTCTTCCTCTCTCTCTCTTCCTATTTCTGTTTATGTCTCTCTCTTTGTCTTTTTCCCTCTCTCCCTCTCTCTCTCTGTCTTTCTCTGTGTGTCTTTTTTTCTCTTTCTGTTTCCTCTCTCTGTCTCTGTCTTCCTCTGTATTTCTCCCTCTGTCTTTCTCTATATCTCCTTCTCGTTCTCTTTCTCTCTGTCTTTCTTTCTCTATTTCTCTCTTTCTGTCTCTCTCTCCCTGTCTCTCTCTGCCTCTTTCTTTCTGTCTCTCTCTTTCTCCCTGGAGATCATTACCAAGGCTTGGTGATCATTACCAAGCACAGAGTCGATTGTCTTGTGTTTCAGGGAGACAATGTGCTTTGTTATTTGCTAGGTAAACTGTGTGGGAGACCAAATAAAACACTGAATTGTTAAGATGTTGCAACAAAATCCCAAGGAAAGCTATTAAATGATTTATTTGTAAGTGTCTCCCTTCCTCCTGGTTTCCTGACAGAGCAGAAGATTTAAAAGAAGCAGTCTTTCTAGAAAAGAGTTGTCAGCTTAAATAGTGTATTATTTTTTAAGGCATAAGTGTTTTGTTTTCCTATTGTAGTTACTCCTACTGGAAAGGCATTGGGAAAGAAACAAAGACACATGCCCCCTTCTACACATGTATGTTAATGGAGTTTGAAAGTGAGGCAGAGTGTAAATCCAATATCAACAATATTACAGAATGAATCCTGAGTTCATGTAGTTACACCAGATCTCCAGAGCCTATCCTACTGGTAGAACAAAGGCGGGAAACCTCTGATCTTCTCATAGCTGCTGCATTATAACTTCAACATATGCAACTAAGCATGGCCAACATTAAAAGATCATGGGTTCATTTCAGCAACATATCAAAGGTCTCAGTTTTCTTCCTAGATTCAATGAACAATCCAGCTTCAATACCATGAACAGACAGCAAATTGTGATTTAATTTAATATTATGCTTTTATTGTCTGGAATGGGAAACAATCAGGGGTCAGCTGCTACTGGTTCACACCAGTTCAGGTGAACGGGTTGTTAATTTTATGGCCAGTTCAGTGAACCGACAAAGCTTATGCCTGGTTGGTCCCATCCATCCTTCCCCATACCTCCCAGGAGTCCCCACATGGCCCATTTTGGATTGCAGGTAAGTGCAGGGCCCATGCAGAAGTGTGAGGAGGGTGAAAAACAGGCCTCCAGAGAGCCTCCATAGCCCATGAAGGTTTCGGAACATGAAAGTTCCGGAAGGCTGGAAATATGTCTGTTTCTGGCTTCTAGAGAGTCTCCTGAGCCTGGGGAGCAGGGTTGGGATTCTACCAGTTTTCACCTATTCACCTGTTGTTAACAAGCAGTTCAGAGAACCGGTTGTTAAAAGAAATTACTGGACTAATCCTGTAAGAAAGGCAGGAAGGAAACATTCTGGTGTTGCTTACAGAAACTGCCTCTCCGTTAATCCTTATTACATTCTTGGCAGGACTAGACTTCCTGTCTTAGGAATGTCTGTGGAGTTTTTTTTCCCCTCCTTTGCTGGTACTTTGCTTGTGTGGAGTGATCATTCAAAGTTACAATAGCACTGAAAAATTGACTTATGACCATTGTTCACACTTTTGACTGTTGCAGCATCCCCACAGTCATGAGATGCATGCCTCGATGCGAGTGATGTTGAGTTGGCCATGCCCAGCCAGTCACATGACCACCAAGCCATGCCCACCACCTAAGCCACGCCCACATAACTGGTTGTTAAAATTTGAATCCCACCTCTGCTGGGGAAGGTGAAAATGGCTTCTCTTCATGGTTCATTTTCACTCCCAGGGCTGTTCAGGAGGCCAACCAGGCCACATTCACCATAGCCATGCCTACCCAGCAATCAGGCAGAGAAATGGTTGTTAAATTATTTGAAGCCCACCTGTGGAAACAATACTTGCAGGATTCATGGTGCAAGTTGCCAAATGGGGCTTAGCTTGGCTGAGGTACATTGTATTAACACCAAGGGTAGCAGAAATTAGGGCTACTTTTGTTCTTCTCTTTAGGAAACAACACAGAAATAATGGCATGAAGAGAGATTCAGTTGTTTTTTTCACCGGAAATAATTCAGGTGAGCATTGGTCAGTTTACATGGTGGAATGTAGAATCATGATTAAGTGAATGGAAGTAGCTGTTCCACATACTTGTGAAAAGACAGAGGCTATTTATAGATAGTTCTCATTTTATAAGAGTTTGTTTTGTGACCATTCAAAGTTATAACAGAACTAAAAAAAAGTGACTTTTGATAGTTTTTCACAGTTATGATCAGTTTTCAGTTATGATCCCCATGGTTATGTGATCAAAGTTCAGAAGTTTGGCAACTCATATTTATGAAGGTTGCAGTGTCCCAGGGTCATGTGATCATCTTTTGAGACCTTTTGACAAGCAGAGTCAAAGGGGAGGCCAAACTCACTTAACAACCATACTACTAATTTAACAACTGCAGTGATTCACTTAACAACTGTGGCAAGAAAAGTTGTAAAATGGGGCAAAACTTAACAAACGTTTTGCTTAGCAACACATATTTTCAGCCTCTGCATGGGCCCTGCACTTACCCCCATTGAAAATGGGCCATGTGGAGACTCCTGGGAGGGGACGGGAGGGAGGAGTGGGGCCAGCCAGTCGGTTGAAATATTGGTTCAGCGAACCAGCTGTAACTTTAACATCCGGTTTGCCTGAACCGGTCCATGCCAGTAGAATCCCACCCCTGGCTGCAGGGTTGTGATTACAAGCATAATGTCTTTTTCCTAGTCTTTAGATTTATCCCAACTAGGGCAAGTAGAATAATTTTCATTTCCTTTGTTGGTTTAAAAATATAACTGGCCCTCCTGCTCAGCATTTCCCCCAGTAAGAAACGTCATCCTTGTTTTAAAAATTGAGAGGAATCCAAGGGTTGGAAGGGAATTCCCCAATTTGGCTTACTTTCTTTTTTTACAAAAACCGTATATTGCCACGAGCCAGAAACAGTCAGGGTGAAGCATTGGTTCTCGCTGAGGATCCAGAGTTGTAGAACAGTGATTCTCAACCTTGTCTGCTTGAAGATGTGTGGACTTCAGCTCCCAGAATTCCTCAACCAGCATACTGGCTGGGGAATTCTGGGAGTTGAAGTCTACATCTTCAAGTGTTCTAGATAATGGGCTCAGCCTTGATGGGATTTGACTGTAGAGAAAGAAGGAAGAAGAGACAGGGTTGGAGAAAAATTGGAGAGGGAAGAAGGAGCATAAGAGATTCTTATAAGCCAGTTAGAAATGGGGAACAGAGAGAGCGAACTGCATTTATGTGCTGTTGAGATTTGTGATTGCATTTTGAAGAGCTAAATGGGCATTTAATTCACAGTGAACTAAACAGAATTGCAGGTAAATAGCTTCAGTGAGTTAAATGAACAACTCACAACAACTCTTTGTCATAGTGTGTATTTCCCCATTTCTTCTGCTGGTGGACAGGGCTATGAGGCATATGGTTTCTCATTTGTGGCAGGCTGAGAAAGTGGCAAACTAAACATTGTGAGAGGTTATACAGAATGCCTGGAAGCAAGGATGGGCAGCTTCTGAATCTATTTTGTATTGTACTTGGAATTTCCTAAAGCCATTTTTGGTGTAGGAGATGACCAAGCTGAACCCGAGGGAGGCTTCAAATGCATCATCAGTCTTGAGTCCTTTCACAAGAGATTTAAATCTTGCCCTCATTGAATTCCATTGACTCTTTATCTATCGCCAGTTCGCTTTGACCGTTAATAGTTCAGATTCATGTAGAAAACATTAACATGCAATAAACCTATAAATTCATTTGAACTGCCAGGACCTTTGATTTTCTCTGCTTGACATTAGGTGAAATTCAGCAGCATGGTTTCATTCCACTTCGTCAGTTATTTTAATTTATATCCCAAATTTATTATTTTTATAGATAACTAAAGGTGGGCGACTACCCAATATTCCTTCCTCCTCTTATTTTCTCTGCCGTAAGGTGAGGTGTGAGGTGGGTTGGGTTGAAAAAGAATGGTGAGAGAGAATGACTGGCTCAAAATCTTCACAGTTGGCTTTCATGCCTAAGGCAGACCTAGATCTCAGTATCTCCTGGTGATGGGCCAAAAGTCACTCATATGGCCTTTGTGTCTAAGATGGAGCTAGAACTCACAGCCTCCTGGTGATTGGCCCAAGGTCACCCAGCTGTTTTTTATGGCTAATACAGGACTAGAACTCACAGCCTCCTGATGATTGACCCAAAGTCACCCAGCTGGCCTTCCTGCGGCTAACCCTTTTCATGATAATTGTTTTACCTTCTTTGCTCTTCAATGCTTCCCTAACTGTCTAATAAGGACTCCATTGGATATACTGTGCCTTTTATTTATAGGTTACTAAAGGTTTGTTCATACAGGAGGTTGAAAACTGGCTCCTGTAGGCACGAAAGGCATCAGTTGGCAGGAACAGTGATAATTTTAACAGCTGATCCAGCCAGCTGGGAAGCTTCAACCCAACAGTTGATCTGTTTACCTCTTTGCCAGGATCTTGATTTTTGGGACAGAAAAGAAGTGAATTGTAACAGACATGTAAAAAAACACATGCAGCCCTTTTTGACCGAGGGTGAAAAACAGTCATTGACAAGACCAGCGGGGTATTAACTAAAGTGAATCTGAAAGCTCAAATGCCTGCAGGGAATTGTTCATAGATTTGGGGGGAAACTGAAGTCACAGCTCCTCCCTGCTTCCATATCTTTCATGGAATCTCTCCTGCATAAAACTTTTATGACTGCATAAAGCTGTCATCCTTGAATACTGTAATGTGGACTAGGTCACCAAGCAATTCTTTTCGGTAGGGAATGATGTCTGCGTCATTTGAGGCCAAGCTGTGTCTTGGGAAGACCAACTGGCAGCATGTTCTTGGGCACTGCTGACTCAACAGAAAGTCTAGGTTGTGTCCTTCTGCACCACACTTCTTAAAAAGTCCTCCTGTGACATTCAAGTAGCACTTCTGTTGTCTTCTAGTTTTTCTTCTGAAACAAGTTGCTTCACCTCTTTAGGTTGGAGAGTTGGTTCGGGACTTAGAAGGAAATTATTAAGGAATTTTCAGTGGGCTGGAATGTAGCATGGTCCATCAGAAAAAGAGACCCCATCTCTGATCTTCCCCATAAGGACAAAAACTACTGGTCATGGAATGGATCTTTAGGAGCTTTAGAGCCATGGTGGCACAGTGGTTAGAGTGCAGTATTGCAGGCTACTTCTGCTGACTGATGGCTGCCTGCAATTTGGCAGTTTGAATCTCACCAGGCTCGAGATTGACTCGGCCTTCCATCCTTCTGAGTTGGATAAAATGAGGACCCAGATTGAGTTTGTATCTATTGTTTGCTCTTGTGTTGTTATGGTTGAAGCTGAAGTATTCATTGACAGGTAGGACATTGCANGAAGCTGAAGTATTCATTGACAGGTAGGACATTGCAATGTATGATTTTATATACTATATTTAGATCAGACCAAAGGCAGCGTAGTTCTAGATTTTTTAGGTCTAGAATTTCAAGTCTGGTGGCATAAGGTATCCTGAAACGAGTAGAGGAGTGGATAACTCTTCTTGTGAAATATTTCTGGACTTTCTCAACTGTATTAATAGCAGATATTTACCTATTTTACCACTATTGCCATCTCCTTGATATTTGCCACTTAAAATAGCCTCTTACTCTGCCAGATGCCCAATTCTAGCTATATATTGCTATCAAACCTCGATAGATACCTTTACAATTTTCACTCAGAATTTATTCATAATTACAATTGTTCATAATTTATTGGGAATTGACAAAGCCAACCCAATAGCTACATTATCAAGGAGATCTAACCTCGATCTCTCTGAATCTCTTCTAGGTGGTTCCTAATCAGGTCCAACCTAGAACTAAGGAGGAATTTATTGGCAGTTAGAACAATTAATCCGTGGAACAACTTGCCTCCAGAAGTTGTAAATGCTCCAATACTGGAAGTTTTTATACAGAGATTGGACAACTCTTTGTCTGAAATGATTACAAACAAATAATTCCCTCAACACTGTTCAACTATTTACAAAGCGTGCACTATTACTGTTAATCTTCTCATCACTCCTTATCACCCTTCCCCTTCCACTTGTGACTGTATGACTGTAAGTTTGTTGCTTGTATCCTTACGATTTGTATTGACTGTTTCCTAGTATGATTTTGTTGCTGATTGTACCTTATGACTGTACTTAAGTATTGCATCTGATGATTCTTGACTCTTGACGAATGTATCTTTTCTTTTATGTATACTGAGAGTATTTGTACCAAGACAAACTCCTTGTGTGTCCAATCACACTTGGCCAATAAAGTGTTCTATTCTATTCTATTCTATTCTATTCTATTCTATTCTATTCTATTCTATTCCATTCNTTGGCCAATAAAGTGTTCTATTCTATTCTATTCTATTCTATTCTATTCTATTCTATTCTATTCCATTCCATTCTATTCTATTCTATTCTAGAGCAGTGATGGCAAACCTTTTTCAGCTCCTGTGCTGATAAACGCACATACGCTCATGCTCACGTGCCAGCACCCAGAAGGCAATGCATGCTGCCCCCCCACACCCCGTGCTCGTGCGTGCGTGATCCCCTCGCAGCACCATGTGCCTGTGCTTGCGTGCGTGCAATTCCCTTTGCCGTGCACCGCTCATCTGCGCATGCGGGTAAGATCACTCTCATGCGCCGCGTGCCTCTGTGCATGTGCACATGATCACTCCCATGTGCCATCCATTTGCACATGCGTGCATGATCCCTTTGCATGGTGCACATCTATGCACATGTGCCTGTGACCCCCCATGTATGCACGCCAGATACCTGACAATCAGTTGTTGGGCATTGCAGTGCATGCACATGTGCAGTGGGGCTCTTCCAGGTGAGCTCCCATGTCCCGGGGGAAATGGTTCTGCATGCCATTGCTGGCATGCGTGGCATAGGTTTCCCATCACGGTTATAAGGTTTCCTGTCTGAGCAGGGGGTTGGACTAGAGGACCTCCAAGGTCCCTTCCAACTCTTTTATTCTGTTACATATCTATCACATGCTGCGCATAAATATGCAATGTGTGTCTCTACTTATTTGTCTGTTGTGTCTAAGATGCTCTAATTGGTGACTCAGAGACTTCTCTAGGTGCTCTTATTTTTCTTTAAAAAAATACAGTCTTGCTATGCTATTAAATATGCTACTTTGACAGCAGGTTATTAGGGAACATGAGGTCAAATTCTGCATTCTGGTTCATGGGCATGGCTGCCTTTGTCACTTAGTTACTGTGGGGGGAGCTTCCTTGTGCATATCCAAGACCTGGGACGTCATCTGCCATTTTTCCTTCTGCACAGGCCAACTTTTTATGGATAAAAGTTCTCTGCAAGTTGGTTAGAACTTGCAGCAGATGGTATGGGATGGAGTTTGGGCTGAGGATTTGTGCACAGTTCCCTTTGAATGCAGACAGTGCATTAATTTTATTCCATTGTACCTCCTTTCCATATTTTTTTTTCCTGAAAGGCATTCAGGGTTTTAAAATCAGGGAGCGCAGCAGATTGTTTCAATTTTACAGATAATCCTTGACTTACAGTTCATGTAGTGACCAAAGTTATGACAATGAAAAAAGTGACATGACCATTTTTCACACTTAAGACCATGTGATCAAATTCATACACTATTATGACACATGGAACAGATATTAGCAACGGCTGGAATTAAGAGGTGGGAGTTGGAACATGAAATAACTAGGCTAAGTAGACCTGACTGAGATATTATATATGTATTAGAACAGTGGTGGCAAAACTTTTTGTTGTGGTGTGCCAAAAAACTGTGCTTGCTGGCACCCACAATGCAATGCACCCCGACCCCCTGTGCATGTGTGCACAACACCCCTCCTTACCTGCAATGTGCAAGCACATGGCTCCCAGCTGATTTTTGGCTTGGTTAAGGCCTTTTTCGGCTTCCCAGAGGCTCAAGGAAAGCCTCTGCAGCCTCAGGAGGCCGAAAAACAGGTCTTCCGGAAATACCCAAAGTGCCGGTTTCGGCCTCCCGGGGGCCTCTGGAGCCCAGGGGAGGCCATTTTTGCCATCCCAGGGGCTGGAGGGAAGTGTCTGCAGGCTTTGGAGGCCAAAAACCAGGCCGGTTTTGGCACTTCTGTTATTTCTGGAAGGCCCATTTTTCGGCCTCCTGAGTCTGCAGAGGCTTCCCTGAAGCCTCTGGGAGGCCGAAAAAGGCCTCAAATGGGCCGAAAATCAGCTAGAAGGCATACGGATATGCAGTGCAGGTAAGTTGAGCTGGTGCTCGTATGCCCACACAAATAGCCCTATGCGCCACCTGTGGCACATGTGCCATAGGTTCTCCATCACAGTATTAGAATGAATACGTTGGTCAAAAATAATAGTACAAGACTAGCAATGTATAAGTAGTATATATATATGTCATTTGTCTTTCACTTTGATGTGTATGATGGAGGAAACGCCAGGAGGGTGTTCCTTTTTGTAAATAATAAAAATATATAAAAATATAATAAAAATAGTAAAAATATATATTTAAAAATATATTTTAAAAAAATTCGGACACTTGGCAACTGACTCATATTTATGACAATTGCAGCATCTTGGGGTCTCGTGATCGCCTTTTGCAACTTTCTGACAAGCTAAGTCAATGGGGGAGCCAGATTTCACTTCATAACCGTGTTACTAACTGGACCACTGCAGTGATTCATTTAAAAATTGTATCAAGAAAAATTGTACAGTGGGCCAAAATCCACGTATATATTTCACTTACTAACAGAAATTTTGGACTCAATTTTGTTGTAAGTTGAGGACTACCTGTATTGGGAATATCATAAAGCTAACTAAAACACATCAACGAGGCCCTCAGACGTGTGGCTATCCCAAGTGGGCCTTCATCAAATTCTTAAAAAGACAGATAACAGATAATCAGAGTTGGAAGGAACCTTGCTGATCATCTAGTCCAACCCCCCACCCAAGTAGGAGACCCTACACTATTTCTGACAAATGGCAGTCCAATCTCTTCTTGAAAGTCTCAAGTGATGGCACTCTCACAACTTCCGAGGGCAACTTCTGTTCCATTGGTTGATTGTTCTCACTGTCAGAAAGTTTCTCCTTATTTCCAGGTTAAATCTCTCCTTGATTAGTTTCCCTCCATTATTCCTTGTCTGGCCTTTGGGTGCCTTGGAAAATAGCTTGACCCCTTCCTCTCTGTGGCAGCCCCTCAAATATTGGAAGACTGCTATCATGTCTCCCCTGGTCTTTTTCTTCACTAGACTAGCCAGGCCCAATTCCTGCAACTGTTCATCGCATGTTTTAGTCTCCAGTACCCTAATCATCCTGGTTGCTCTTCTCTGCACTTTTTTTTAGAGTGTCAACGTTTTTTTACAGTATGGTGACCAAAACTGGATGGAGTACTCTAGGTGTGGTCTTACTAAAGCTTTATAGAGTGATATAGACCCTACAGGAACTCCTCCAAAACAGACAATGAAGAGGATAATAAATGAAGCAATGTATGTCATTCCATATATTGCAGGAATATCGGAAAAGCTCAGGAGGATCTTCAGCCAACACAACATACGTGCACATTCAAACCCAAGAATACACTAAGGCAGCAGCTTGTCCACCACAAGGATAAAACACCCTGACACAAACTGAGCAATGTGGTATATGCAATACAATGCAGTGAGCCACGTGCAGATCTGCACATTGGGGAAACAAAACAACCACTTCACAGACGCATGGCATAACATAGGAGAACAAACCCATCAGGACTAGATTCAGCATCTGCATTTAAAAGACAAAGACCACTCTTTTGAAGACAGCAAAGTCCACATTTTGGACAGAGAGGTCCGCTAGTTTGAAAGGGGGGCCAAAGAGGCCATCTATGTCAAAATTGAACAGAGGGGGAGGGATACGGCATCATCTATCTCCAGTCTACAACACAGTCCTTTCAACACTTCCAAGAAGGCTCCACACCTATTTGCACCAATGAGGTGACTCTGATGACACAGGTAAACCTCCAAGTGGCCTCAACAACTCTCTGAAAGAATGCAAAAGACCAGCTGTCTGCAAGGAGTATAAATCTTTCCATTCCCCAACATCCAATCAGAGCTGAAGAAACTTCTTGGATGAGAAGTTAAATGTCTTCAAACAAAAACTAGAAAGTCCAGTTCCCTCTTGAAAACACACCTTTGGGACTGATTAGGTAATATTACCCTCACTCAGAATAAAGGATCACTTCCACAGGGCAATTATCCAAGTATAATCTTTTTCATGGCTCCTAAAAAGAGGATTTCCTCCAGTTGTGCCTCAAAATTTCTGCAACCTGACATTTATAGACTGACTTCTATGACCTTTAAAGTAAGGTAGGGATTACACAAGTGTCAAATTTGTTTCTACTCTTTCCTGTTTGTGAAGCCATACTCTTAACTGAAGTATTCCTGCCTTCTAGAGATTTTTTGTACCCCTGCAAACAAATAAGACAGAAGCTTTAGTTAAGTACTTTGTTGTATATTTTCTGACCTACACTATTGATTTTCTTATTATGCATCATCCTGGCTCTGTAATGATTCATCTCTTCTTTAGATGTGAAAATAGGCTTTTCCGCAAAATGGAAGCCAGGGCTCTGATTTCAAAAACTCAGTTGTGTCATTTTGGCTTTATTTAACACAGAGCTGTCTTTGCTTTTAAAGGCATAAATTGGGGGGGGGGGGTAGGAAAAAAAAGAGGTGGTGCAACTTTTGATCAACAAATATTTATTTTATTTATTTTTCTCATTTGCTTACAAGATAATTGGTATAAGTAAAAACATAGTTATGAATACATGGATACATATAAGAAAAATAAAAAATATATAAAAGAAACAAAAGGACAGGAATAGTAGGCATGTTGGTGTGCTTATGCACACTCCCCTACAGACCTCTTAGGAGAGGGGTGAGGTCAATAGTAGACAGTCTAAAGTTAAAGTTTTTGGGGTTTGGGGAAGAAACCACAGAGCCAGGTAGAATTTTCCAGATATTGACCACTCTGTTGCTGAAGTCATATTTCCTGCAATCAAGTTTGGTGCGGTTAACCTTGAGTTTGTATCTATTGTGTGCTCTTGTATTGTTATGGTTGAAACTGAAGTATTCATTGACAGGTAGGACATTGCAATGTATGATTTTATATACTAAACTTAGATCGAACCAAAGGAGACGTAGTTCTAGGTTTTCTAGGTCTAGAATTTTGAGTCTGGTGGCATAAGTTATTCTGCAACAAGTAGAAATATCTCTAAATGATGGGGAAAGAGAGCAGAAATTTTCAGACAAGCTGTTTACACATAGTCCTTGTCTTACAACAGTTTGTCTAGTGACCGTTCAGAGTTACAACGGCACTAGAAAGAGTGAGTTATGACCAATTTTCACCCTTTCGACCAGCAGTGGGATCCTACCTGTTCCACGACTGGTTTGGTGGTTGAGTGCAGCTTTCCTCAGACTACCTGAGGCCTGCAGTGCCAATCAGCTGGGAGGATAAAGAAGAGAAAAACACAGGGGCAGGTGGGAGGGCTGATCTTGAGTTTTTCTCTTCTTTTTCCTCTCAGCTGATTGTCGAGGCTTTTTTCCTCCTCTCCACTGATCGTCGGAGGCTTTTTTTACTACCAGCTAAACCGAACCAGTCCAAACTGGTAGTATACAGGGGTGGGATTCTACCAGTTTGTACCTATTCTCTGGAACCCATTGTTAACATTCTAAGCAGTTCAGAGAACTGGTTGTT